>CM068319.1:29008958-29171458 GCA_034766995.1 Acanthacorydalis orientalis
AACTCTCTGTCGTTTGATTGTCAATACCAATATTTTTCAGAAATAACAATATAAAATAAAGTTCTTATAAACTGGCTCTATTTAATAATGTGTCAAGCAATAAATCATGGGAAAAAATTAGGAAATTAAAAAGAATCAAAAGGATCACCTAATACACAATGTAATGTGACAACAGTTAAAATCACATTTAACAAGGAAAATTTTAAACCGTGAAAAAGTGAAACTACCTTCTATTAACAATAATTATCGCGAAATTGCGGGAAAACTCAGAAGAACTATCGTATGATCCATATTTTTTTGATAAACAAAACAAAAAACAACGGCAGTAGAAAGGGGTGAACAAAAATGTTATCAAACTTAACTTTATCGTCCTGAAAAATAAGAAATGTAATTCATACTATACTGTCCAAAGGATAATAAAGAAACATCCGGCCATCGACAACATAAAACGCACAAGAAAAAAAATGTTCCGACACGAACCTATAATAATAACAGAAATTTGCAAATAACCATGATTTGGAGTGTACAATGAAAAACACATTTTTATATATGAAAATAATTAAGCTGGCCGATCATGACAGATTTCGATATCATTTTCATAATATAAGAAAATTCATTCAATAGGCACCAAGGTGGCAGTTGTTATAGCATGGAGATATTTTGTATTAATGATCTGTATATTTGGTCATCGTAGAAAAAAAGTTAAATATAGAAGTACACCAGGATATGAAATATCCAAAATTAAAAATAACTGAATTGTTACAATGTGTATATTTTATGATTCAAAAAGATAACACTCTCTACCAGTGCTAGATCCATTAAATCCTGGTTCAAAGAAAAAGGAAGCTTTACAGAATGCATAGCCACCAATCTCACAAAATCAAAAACAGGCACATTCTGATAATGAATAATTTCAATTTCACAAATGAATTATTTTTTATTCCACAAACCAGACAAAAATAAAGATATTATATTCTGCATCCGAGTGCTCTAAAATCTAAATATATAAAAGTAACGATCAAAAATTATAAATGCGGATTTACTGATCATTTTTGACCAGTAAAAAAATGGGTGAATGTAGGAATGAAATAAGAATTTATTTGTGAAAATAACTGAAAGCATCTGAGGGAAGGTTTTTCGTAAATTGAATTCATCAGGACTACAGTACTACGCAAAGTATCTAACGGACTTTATAGTTTGGTATTCTGTTCTTTTAAATATTATACTTAACCTGTATAATTCATTAGAAAATTAGTTTTGGCTTGTAAGAAGAAAGCATAGTCATGAATATTTTTTTTTAAAAAAAAAACAAACAAACAAGCAAATGCTTTTTCTTTCTTTTTTATGTATTCAAAATTAAACATCCCATTATTCATAACATACAAATACTATAAAACGATTATTAAAAATGTTAAAAGAGCAGTTTTTTCCGCTTTTTTTCTTATGTAATATACTACTTCAAATTTTATCGAATGACAAAAATATTATTGCTTAAAGTATTTATTATTATCAATCAAATGGTGAAGAATGTATAAATGTGCACATTAACATAAAATCTTTCACTTATTGAATATTCCTTGGAGATCATTAAAATTTATTATAAAGAATATACATTTTATCACTATTAACAATAAAGCTTTCGACATCATCATACTTTAAAAAAAGTAAGGTGTTTTATTCAAATAATTTACGGATTTCTTCGATTAATTTTTATCCCGATTATATCCGTTCTACAAGTCATATTTCAACATGTATTTAAAACACCAAATGCTTCGTCAAAATAGGGCAAGCAAAATAAAAAAAAATCACTGCCTAAGACAAACATGTTTCTACAAATTTTATGAAATTATTTATCTGCATGATTCTTTGATTTCAATACAAATTTATTACAATTAACAATCGTCCCATCACCTATTAATTTATATATTAGTAATACGACAAACTTATTAAAAAAATCAGTATCAAATTAAACTGTTTTTTAAAATGACTTTAAGGATTATTTTATAAACATTCTTGAATTAAAACAGCATTCAATACTGAATATTTCGAATCCCGAATTAAAAACAAGGGAAGGAAAACACAAAAGTTAAGAAGACTCGTTATAAATTCTATAAAAGCAATTAATTTATCCAAATGCATTTATGTAAAAAAATAAATATAGACAAGTATTTGTATATAAGCATTTGCAAGAAAAAAATAATGACAAAGCGTACTATAAGTGTTTCAACTGCTCCTTTTTTACATAAACAAATGTTATCGTATTCAACAATAACTATGCATGTATAAATGTCGAATATGGTTTTTCAAACACACATTTATAAATATGGTAATTTTATAAATATTTGACTTGGGAGATAAACTACACGCCAGATATTAAAATAGGACACATTTGAAAACAGTTATAAATTAATGCGCAATTATAAGAATCGTTAATGTAATGATTAACATTTTAACAGTAAAATATAAAGTTTAATCCAAAACCTTTATCACTATCTATCCTGCAATTCCTACGATCCTAGTCTACAAGTTTATGACTAAAAGAAAATAGGCACTTTGATAGAAATTTATCTCACTGATAACTATATGAAATTATTTAACTTTTATAATTTTTGAATATAAAAAAATATTATTAAACGATGTAAATTCAGTCAATATCATTAATATATACTGAGGGTATTGCATTAACACTATCACAACTGAGTATCAGCATAATACGCGAAAAATATGCATTATATACATTTTTTTAATTTCTCTAATCTGTTAATTGCGCAAATTTTATATCCACTTTATTAAGTTAAATTATTAGATCATTTCAATGAAATATAAAAAAAATACATTTAGAGAGTTTTCTAAATAGACTTCTTCATATTTTAAATATTATTTCAAGTAAACATACTGTTAACCAAAAAAAATACCAAATCTATAAACAAAACACATCAGAAAAGTTATATATATTAGAAATCAAATGTTTATATTGACGGACAATTGAAAAATAAAATACTTCAATTGTTAATCACAACAATGGTCAAAAAAGGTAATACAATTGATACCAATAATATATTATTGTTATTAATAATGTTAAATTAGTTTTTCTTCAAATAAATAATTATCAATCAACAAATAATTGGTTTAAAAAATGTACAGTTATTACTTTTCGCAAACAATGATTTTAAAATACTTTAGTTTTTGAATGTATAAATTACATATTCTTGTTTTAGGTACTTTTTAGTGTTATTATTAAATGAAACTGAATTATCACCTCATTTATAAATCATTTGAATTATCAAGATTGTGTTTTCAGATGACTAAGAATTAAACTCAATTAAAAACAAATAAAAATGTAATTTCCAATGTAATATTTTTCAGATATCTATCAATTTACTTCTATCAACAACTTTTTTATTTTACAATCACAGAATTTGAAAATAATAACTGGATGTTGTACAAAATATTCTATTACAATACTGAACGTATTAGTGTAATATTTTCAGATTTCAAATAAATAATTACTATTTAATACGATCATAACAAGTTAGTTCTTTAATACATAGAGTTCAAAAATACAAACTCTATTCATTAAATCTCTTATTTTTTTATCACAATCGTTTCAAATATTGTCTGAATAGTAAAAAAGCACTATTTACCTGCATGGGCTGACTCTGTTGCGGTTGCATCTGCTGTGGCATACAATTTTGTATGTAATGCTGTGCTGGTGCATGATGATGTGCTTGTAGTCCCAAAGGTTGGAGTCCACCGTGATGTTGCATGAAAACCATTTGCTCAGCACCACTTGTGCCATTACCCATACTTCCAGTCGGTTGCTGTTGTTTTAGACCACTCACTCCTACAGCTTGTTGCAAAGCAGCTGTAGCACTTAAATCATATGTAACACCGGCATTCATGCCATGATGACTTAATCCACCCATTGGGCCTATATCTTGTGCCATTTTTGATGGAATAGTAAATTTCCATTTATCATGATTCTGTAAAAAAAAATAAAACATTTACTTTTTTCACAACCAAAACATCAAATATATTTTTATCAAATATACAAATTCTCAGTCACTCTTTTCAATTTGTCAAATAAAATGCAAGTATTAATTACTCTCAAAAATATTTATTTTTAAAGTTGTTTCAAATCTATTGTCATTAAAAATATGCAAAAATAAATACATTAATTTCTGTAACCTGTGGGATAAGTATAACAAATAAACAACCAATACAAAACATTATTTTACAAGTCTGAATAAAAATTACAAACAATACAAAAATAAATAGATAACAAAACATTTCATTAAATTATAAATAATTATTGTGTACAAAAACTACAAAAGAAATATATAAAGTAACTATGTTTTTATAACACCTACATTACTTTACAGTTAATATAAAAAATTTTCAGTAAAATTAATTACGACAACATTCAAAAAAGGTGTATATATTAAACCACTGCATAGAAATTACTAGATATTAAAACTAAGTAAAAGTGAAGTAATCTGTGACATATACTCTAAAAAATTAGTAACAACAAATCAACTTTTCTGATACACACATTTAATTAGTATTTTTAACTATAATATGCTAATTGAAAAACTGACAAAAAATAGTGTTTATTTAAAATCATTATTATATATATATATATAATGTCATGTTTACGTTTTATTATTGACATGTTCATTTTTACTACTATATAATTTACTTTGCAATATTTAAACAAATCGTTCAACTAAAGTTTTCTCTAAAAATATGTTTACTACAAATTGATAAAATCCATATGAAAAACTTTTGTCCAAAATAACACAAATAAAATACTTACATCAATTATACTGTCATCTCCAAGTGCCCATCGTGCTTGCTTTGGCCCATATGGAGGAAATTCCGGATCTGGCGGTCGTTGAAAAACATAACCGACAGCCGCATCATCTTGTGAACGTTGTTGTAATTGACTCGAGCCATTTCCTGTCACACCTACTACGTCTACTGGTTCTGTGATTGTTCCGCCACTTCCACTGGCCACAACGCCTCCTCCACTGCAAGGCCACTTCATCGGTGACACTAAAAAAAAATTCACCAAATTAGTAATTTAATAAACATTATACACTTATTGCCACTGTATCACTCGTTGTTTTCACTTTCAAAGTATAAAATTTGCATACCTAGTTCATAATTCCAATACACTGTTTATAATACCTAATTATTTCAATACATACATATAAAAAAATATCTGGCATAGGTACATTTACATGAATACATTGTCAATGTAAACTAACCTACCCTAGTAATATTGATTTTAATTATAAATATCATCGAGTTATTAAAAGTGACGTAAAAACAAAGTGTATTTACACAAACGAATATTAGTCATGTCTTGGCTGTAATATTAAATTATTGGCAAAGATTTTTCTCTCAGTTGTCAGATGACAAGCAAAAAATGTACCACCCCTACATCTAGTCTGAAACTTGAAAGTTGCGCAAAACGTACATATTCATATACAGCAATATTTAAAATCATTTACAGGTACGGCGGAGGCAAAGAAACGAAATGAATCGATTAAAAAATTAAAAAATTATCTAAACATGACGTTTGAAAACGCTTAACAGTGGCGGCATGAAACAAATGGCTTCAAATGTAATGACAGACAGACTGTTTACACAAAGAAACATTAGTTTTTTTAAAAAAAAATCGAAAAATTGCAAACATATGCAGATAACCGTCTCACCTGCAATGATTTTTTTGACTTCACGACCATCAACAAGACGTATTATAATGAATATCTGACGTAAAAACGTCGGCGTCGGCTTCAATAATTCCCTCACTCAAAAAAAAACACACTAGCACAATATAAGAATCTTCGCAAAATAAACACAATTGCCTACTTACAACACGTAAATATTACCACTAACTATACAATAAACTATATACAATATACAATAAATACAAGATTCACTGATTACGCCATTTAACCAACTTGATTTTAGCAGATTTGAAAAGTCTACGTACGACGGTCACAGACAATCGCCATATTCGTTCCTGCGCGCGCACATTACCGACACAGAGAAGATCACTACTTTAACTCAAATTACATGGGGGAGTTACGAATTATTAATCATAAATAGTTAATTAAACATAAAAAGAAATATACATTCATTTTTACATACATATATACTAACAAATGAATACACGCATTTGTATATACAAATTTAGTTTGTTTCGTATTTTCTTATCACCAAATATTCATATACTAAAATTATAATTAAAAATAATACTTGAAAACTTTATGGAAAATAAATGTAAGAATATTCATATTATATTAAAATACGCACAGAAGGATATAGACAATTTATATATATATGTGTGTGTGTGTGTGTATATGTATACAAACAAATAATTAAAAATCATAAACATTCAATATTTAAAATTTTTTTTTAATTGATACTGGCATAGTCAGCTATCTTATAAAACATTATTATATAGAAGTAGATATTATTTTGTATTCATTCGTCTATTTTTATGCTTTTTTGGTATATTATTAAATATATATATATATATACACGATTCAATTCAACTCGTTTCGTTACTAAAACATAATTTGAAAAAGAATAAGAAATTATATTTCTTTGTCTTCAAAGCACGAAATTCTTTATAATTAATTTGAGAAAAATTACAATGCATTCGAAAACAAAAATACATTTAGAACATTTTTTTAATAAATAGGAAAGATTTTTATATAAATAGTTTAATTAAATAAATAAAATATGAATATTATGATTGAAACATAAACAACCTTAAATCGTCCTAACTTGGAAGACAGAATACTTAAATAATATAATTTCATGTAATTGCTTGTTATAGCAGACGTTGAAAATTATTCCACGCCATTTATCTACTTAAGATGTCTAATTAAGTCAGAATTCGTATATCGAGCGTACTTTTATTTTTAATCAAGAAGATTAATTTTAGATAGAATATAATTTTGCTTTCCGTATTTATTTAGTTTGTATTTCCGGTCAACGTTCAAGAATAGTATGTTATTGTTCACAGTTCACTTTTGATTATGAATAATTAACATATCTTAACCGCACGAAGAAATCACAGTGTGTGGTATGAATATTTCACTTTTTAGAATGATTTACGATTATCTCTATATATATATATATGAAAATTAATACGGTTTTACTTTTTTTTCAATCGTGTAATCGGAAAAATAGAGTTTTTAACATTTATTCCCAAAAACATAAATATCTCATTTGATAATATATTTTTTTATAAAATCTAAAGTCCAATTTAATTAATTGAAATACATGCTGTTGTGATTTTTTTACGTAAATTATTTAATGCCTATAATTTCTAAATTACGATTATTAGTTCTTAAATGAGTTATTTTCATTAAAAATATTTTCGTTGGCATTAGTTAAAACTAATATTAACTTTTTATAAATTTATCAGTAAATCATAAATTGAACTCTCAAGATTATCACTGCGATCATATAATTTCTTAATTACATTTAAATGTTATGTAATTAATAAAAAACTAAATTAAGAACTAATTTATATATTTTACACAATTAAATACAATACAATGAAATTTAATGGTTCTGTGATCATGATGTTACTTGTTTTAAACTGCCGGTTTATGAAATCGACGAAAACAAACATTTACTCAAGTTTAACTAAAATTTGTCTATTTATATCTTTCAAATTATATCAATTAAATGTTGACATTTTACTTAATATTTTTTTTGAAATAATTATTTCATAAGGTTTATAACAAAAATAAATACTAACATTTTAATTTTTCTAATAAAATCTAATTATTTGTTTTATAAAAATCGCAAATATAGGGATTTTAATCAACTTCTCTTTTTTAATCGAATGAAAAATAATTCAAGTACTAAAATAATATGATATATACTCGTACATTTGAAAATATTTTTAAAATATATATATCTTCCCCCATATTTGATATCTCTAAACTATTAGCTGCATTTCGAAGTCCATCTTTCGTCGTATAACTGTGTGAAAAACTGACATGTTCAAACACTATTTTAAACATAAATGAAACTCATATTTAAGTCCTCATTAGTATATTTGACGATTACTAAATATAAATGCAAAAATCAATTGATAAAACAGCAGTATCGTAATGTCTATAAAATTATAAGTCATTTGTTTATGAACAGTTTATTTCTCAATGTATATTTTATAACTGTAAACGTTTAAATATTAAAAAAAAAATATCAACATTTTGTTTTTATCTAATAATTAGAAATATAACGCTATGAAAATTACTAACATTTAAATATTTGTTAGTAATTTGATCAATTAATCACCTGAATCTGTATCACCATATTATATTTCCACATTCAGTATAGATAAATAAAAATAAGATTGTTATCTCCATTAGCTTGTTATAAATAATACTAAAATTATTTTCAATAACATAGTAAAAATAAGTATGTTTCTGAAAATTTAAAAAAAATAAATGTATGGTGCTGCTCTTGAAATATCCAAAACATTATTGCATTCTACTAATTTAACTTAAATGCTATCAAAAAATAACGATTTAACCGTTAAATAATCGCTAGAAATTATATTTGTATTTCATAGGAACTTTTTTTAAAAAATTCATAGTTTTGGTACATTTTTTTAATCAGTGACATGAGCCCAAACTCGGAAATTATTTTACAAACATTGTTATTTTACTGAATCTCTCTATTATGATATTTGTTCTTATACATAATACATTCATTAAGTTTTTGTAGATAAAAAAAGCAGGTTGTAGAGAAAAATAAATAAAACGAAACAGCAAGCTAAAAGTTTATAGTAGGGTTGAAAGCCATGAGAACAGCAAAAGAAAATGAAGAGTACAAGAAAAATATGATAAAAATATATATAATTATATACATACATACATACATATATATATATATATATATATATATATATATATATATATATATATATATTTGTTTATTCTTTTTTTTTATTTTCCACCCTTCAACGAGAACGCATGCAATTAACTTTACTGCACAGTATCGAAAAACGAGAAGCAAACAAATAAGAAGAACACAGAACTATTATAAAATTTAATTTAGCCGAACCTGTCTCTCGACGTGCACCTGAACACCAGATTGGACCAGGTACATCATTAATGGAGATGATACTACCAGCACACACGTTAGTCGTCAGTCGAATGTCGGCAGAACAACTTCTCTGTCTAATTCGTACACATCTGCAATTAACGTGAAATAAAATGAGTGTTCGGTTACCATTCGCAACAATTTTTATTTCATTGTTATGTTTGAATCGCGTACAGTTAGCGTACATATCGGTCGAGAATGACTGGAACAGATTCCCGATTCGTCAACAATCGCCCATCGAACAGATGGTCGATGTGGTCAATAATTTAGGGTTGAATGTTTTAGAGGTGAGTTTTTTGGCTTTTTTGTTACATTTTTCTCAGTCAGCGGACAGAGATTTTATTTGACTGTTAAGAAATATAAGTAAATAGTAATAAAAATAAAATAACATTCCTAAAATAGGGATTGTACTGTAAGGATTTTAGTGCCTGAAAACATTTTTTTAAAAAATATTTTTATTTAATACTTAAAAATATAAAAAAGAAATATTGAAAATATCTAAGCATTTTGACATCAATATATTCTGAATTATATATTAATTCTAATTAAAATGGTTATAAAATCAAAAAGTAAACATTTAATGAAACAAATTAATCACCAACTACATACATTGTTTTCAAATTAAATCTCTGTGCTGAAATTCACACGTATTGATGTAAATGTAATTAAATTTTATACTTATTAGTAAATAGTTAAGTAATATAAAGAATGAAAGTAAATTTCATTTTATCTGTTATATATATATAAACAAACAATTTATGTGTTCACAAATCCATTTGATCTAAATTAATAGAGATTTAAATTTTAAAATAACTTCGTGATATAATTCAAGCGTATGATGAAATTAATATCAATTGGTCGAAGACGTTCACTGTTAAAAAAGCGTTTTAATATTAAAATAAAGTATATTTGCATTTCGACAGAAAGTATTCGTCGTGGAGCGAAAAAAATGATTGAATTTCAATTAATTAGTTTGTCTTTCATATAAATGGATTCTCCTGTTGCATTTGAATTATAGCTTTTATATTCATAGTCGAGTATCAGAGTAAACAGCCAGAAATTATTCTTTATCCGTTAATAACAGATTATTGAAATATGCTATAATATTTTATAACTGTGTTTAAATTTAATTTTCGTGAGAATTGTTTTTTGGATGGTGATTTTCAATTAGTTAAAATAATGTAATATTTTATAGCATTGAATTATAAATATTATTTTATATTTTTTTGTTGGTTTCGTTTTCTTTTTCAAATTAATTTCAGTATATTAATTTAGTTTTTTTTTCGTCACATCAAATCATTAATAACAAAATATTGTAACTGAATCACAATATTTTTTTCATGATTAAAATAAATCACTTTATGATTCAATCTATTCTCTTCTTACAGAATAATTTGCTCCTAATTTTTTAAAAAATATAAAAGACTTCTACAGATTAGAACAGAAAAAGGGTAACATAACAATATGATATCTTATTTTATTTGTTTTTGAATTAAGAAATTATTCATTGATTTGTAATTCTTATTTTTACTTTTATTTCTTAGAAAAATGTATTCATTTTTAAACTATTGTTATTATCCTTCTAAAAAAAAACAAATATATTAATTTATGTTCAATTCTGTTCTCCAATACAAAACGGTTGTATATGATTTTTTGTACGAATTGACATTTTTTATCTTGTATGTCAAAAAGAGCAAATATTTAATTATTATTTAATTAACAAATAAAATATATACTATGGCAAAAACTGCCTCAACAACAATCGTTTTATAAAAAAATTATAATAATGTTAAAATGTAAATACTTTATTATTTTCTGGTCTCTGAACATGAACAATGTTTATATATTGAATTCCAAATAAAAACTATTAATATCAACTCTAATTTTTCAATTTGTTCTCCAGTAAAACAAAATAAATGCGATTTACAATAGTTTACTTCTAAGCTACAAAAGTTTCATTTTTGGATTTTTGTATATGAATTATATATATTTCTAATCTCAATAAATACTATATTTTCTTGTTATGTATTTAGTCTCTACTTTCTTAATATTTCCACTTTTAACTTAATATAGTCTCACGATTAATAAATAATTTACATAAAACATTTCGGACAAGGTGGCTAAAATTCACTCCCACAAATGAATTATTTTTTCATCCTATAAAGTACACCAAATTTTTTCGGTCAAAATATATTAAAAAAAAATATTAATGATTTTTCTGTACCTTGGCAGTCTGAAGATGATGGCGTTGCCATCGAATGTATAACTAATATATTTACTTATAAATAATATATTTTTCTTATTTTTTATCTGAAAAAAAGCTTTTTTGTGTATATATGTATTAAATATCAAATAATAAAATGTGTTTTTTACATAGCAACCAAATTTAGATTTCATTAAAAGGAAAATATTTGCATATAAATTTTAAAAAATAATAAAGACAATGGTGTATGCCTTAGTTCTTAGAAGTGAAGTAATTTGTTACCATCTACCAGTAAACGATAGTCCTCACAGTATTAAAATTCTATTATTCTTATTTTTTAGCACGGATACCTTATATATTATATTTTTGATACATGACAACGCAAGTTGAATATAATTGTAGGATTCGAACCCAATACACCAGACAGTGGTAAGGCCAACGACCTCACACGCTCAGCTGCGTTGTAAATACATTTATTTTACGATGTATGAGTCCTTTAAACGTGAATTTTATTATTATTTTTTTTTCTTTTGTACAGTCGACACTTCCTTTCGTCATAATCGAATTAAAATTCTTCGTTTCATATTTTTTTAAACAAAGAATACATGAATATTTCTTGATTCTATTCAAAATTCTTATATGTTAACGATTTGATCTTCAGAAAGAATTTAAATCATTATTTCCTTTTCAACTTTTATTTCATTTCTCGCTTTTTAACTCATTAACACAATAAAAAGAAATGCTTTCCATGTTTTGAAAGAAAGGTATTTATTTCAAATACATTTGTTTAAGAATTATTTAATATATATATATATATATATATATATATATATATTCACATATGTGTGTAAGTACTAAAATAGTCCAACCTCAAAGTTACATCGATGCAAATAACCAATAAAGATGATTCATTTTATGTTATCAGTAATAAAAATGTTTTACTAACTTTTTGCTAATTTTTTTTAACATTTTTTCAAACTACTTACTCAGTTACAATTATTATTGTATTTAAAACTGTTATACATATGAGTTAAATTATTTTAGCTCTGATCTCTTCGTATATATATATATATTCTAAATTATTTTACTGCGGTAAATTTTTATATTCCTTAATGCTCTGAACATGATGGCATCGTCATTGAAATGCACACAAGCAACAATCAATAATGTTTTAATGAAGATTTTTGATCTGAAAAAAATTATTGTCTTCGAGTTAAAAAAAAATTAATTTGTAATAGAATTGATTATTACATTTTTTTAGAAAGCATGTTGTGGTGTATAGATGGAAAATTGATTTACGGAAATTAGAAAAAAACTTTACGAATAGGGCCTGAGACACTAAGTATACGAATTTATATGTTAAAATATTTTCAAAACCCCAATGGGCGATAAAGAAAAATCCATAACATACTTATTTGTTACAAAGGTAGTAAAATAGCATATTATATAAATAACTAAATCAATGAATCAATAAAAAAGGGCATCGCTGAAAAAAGTTCAAATCTTTAAATTTCCTGATCATCTTTGAAATACATTTTTTTCTCAGTTTAAAACTGATTTAGTTGTCTAATAATTGAAACCAGTTCACGGTAGGACTCTAATATAATTATTTCAACTACTACATATTCATCAAACTTATACAAATTCTCAAAAATAGTTCGAATCTTTCTTTGAACACCAAATATTTTAAATATGAAATCTTCTAAGAACTTGTTATATTTTATAGCATTTAAATTTCTACGAAATAGTAATTGACAAGATGAAATATACATTGATTAACATGTGTTGCTAAATATTAAAAAAAAAATAATATGCAAGAAAAAAATATGCAGTTATAAGGAGAGATATAATTATTATCTGCAACGAATAACTGGACACAAATTGAAATAAACATACAGATATGTTTTTTTTTATTCAACCAGTTAATTTGTAGTTTTTTTTCTTCATTGATAACATAAAGCGTGGTTTAGAAGTTTAAAAATATTCTTTAGTTATTTCACTGAAACTACATTAACAGATAAGTCTAAAATAATTTATTGATACACATTTTCTGACAAATATATTTTCTCTCTTGATTGATTTGCAGCTATTCTTTATTAATTTCTTTACTCTACATCATTAATTAGTATAAACATTTTTTTAATACAATAGAGTAACTGTTCTTTAACAATTCGATAATTTGAGGTATCCAATACTTAAACAAAGATGTAATTTCATTTTCTTATATGTTCTTTTTAACATTGTATGCAGTAGTTTGATATCATGCCGAAAATTTGTAATTAACATCAAACTATTCCAAAATCATACGAATTATCAATCTTTTTCTCTCCCTCTATATATATATATATATATATATATATATATATATATATATATATATATATATATAAACAATTAACAATGAAGAACTGTTTTATAGGTTTTTATTATTAAATACAGTTTATTAATATAATAACTATGTAAATAACTTAATAAACAAAAAATTGAATAAATGCTGTGTTGTAGAAATAAAATGATTATTTATAAGAGAAAACAAGATCGACTTTCAAAGAAGTGTTAAATCTCTATCTCGCTCATCAATACAATCTATATTCTTCTAATGGTATTGTTGTATTTTGTAACTACCCCTAATACATTAAAGTATTTTTAATATGTCCTTATCTATCATATATGTAGGAACTGAAATTTTCATAAAACTTCTGATAAGGGTAGTAAATTATTCATAAAGTGTACCTTTTTGTACCCGTACTACTATTTGTTGTACTTGTTTATACTCTAAAGGCAATAGTTTTATATGGGGAAAATGTTTGCATTTCTCTTAATATTGATATTCGGAATTGTTAAAGTAAAGTATTCAATGTATCTATGGGTATTAAGTCAATGTTTATATGGACATAATTTTTTGTTTTGCTTTTCATATATTTTGAATCTATGCGAAGGCAAAAGTATTCATTTTTTTTATAAATTCATATTTTTTCATATAAACTATATACGTGTGGGTGGTTGGTTGTGTTTGGAACTCTTTAGTTTAACAAAAACGATGCAATCAATAGAAATAATGATTTCGGCCTTATATTGTATTCGTTTTGTAAAGTATTTCATTTTTATTTCAGTGTCACAACATAGATAATCAAAACAATATAGCGTTTTCACCGTACGGGTTAACAACTGTACTGATTGCCTTATATGAAGGAGTTGCTGGCGAAGCACGATTTCAAATCAAACGAATGGCTCGGTTTCCAAACGATGTGGATATCGTTAGAGTTGGGTTTAGAGATATTCATCGACTTCTTCGGGTAAGTTAAAAAGTATATAGAAAAATATATATTCTAACACATAAATTATTTTTTTAAAAAATACATTTTTTTATTTCACCTGTTATATACTTATTTAAAATTATATATTAGATTTTTACCAGGAATGGTTATTGTCCAAACAAATATTATTTCTGAGATACCCCGGGCCTTATGTTGAGCAGACCTTACATAATTCTGAAATTCTTACAAAAATCACAATACAGTTCTGGCGCTATGATTAAATTCACTTTCACGAATCAATTTTTCTTTCGCCTCGCAAGCACAAAAAAATTCTGATTAAAAATGTTCAGCAAATGATTATTGATCATTCTTATTGTTACGTACTCGTATTTCAATAGCGATTCAATCATTGTCAGAGCGACGAAATATAGAAAATTAAGATTTTTAAGTAACTTAAATGTTCTGAGAATGATGTCTTTGATTAGAAATATTTTTATAAAGGATGCGGCGATAGAAAAATAAATTGTTAAAGACTTGCAGTAATATTTCGTTTAAATATTCATTACATTCCTGAAAAATTCAAAAATGGAAACGTAATTGTAATAAATTAGAAACTATGAAAATAAAATATATTTGTAATAAACGAAAAATATTATGAAATTTTAATTTATAATAGTTTAAATACATTTTTCATTTATTTAATTAGACTGAATAAAAATAGTAACTTTTAAAAAGAATTAATTTATATTTATAAACAATCTCTCATTTTTAATTTTCGATAACACAACTATTACTTTATCTGACCCAAAATTATATATATATATATATATATATATATATATATATATATATATATATAAACAGCAGTGTGTATGTCATAAATGTCGTTTAACGTGTTTGAAATTAAATAACAAAAAACTGAAGAAATTGGAACTACTTACAGAACCAGAATCAGACTGTTCTATAAAACGGCCAAAGAAACATACTATTTATTGCATAATAACTTTAAAAAAATAAACTCTATATGTGAAAAAACTAATACGATAATAAATACAATAAATAATGATTGATAATTAATCTGGTTTATGATTGTTCAAGTTTGTAAATGCAATACTTGTTTCTTTATTAAAAGTTACATTATTTTTATTAAAGCTGAATATAATACTTCTTATCACGATATCTGTAAATAAAAGTATACATTTTAACATAAAAAATGGTATCACATATATTAACAATATCGCATGCTTATATTTTATTTTCGATATTTATAAATTATCTTATATCAATTTTTAATAATGAATTTATTAGGGTTTTTTTAGAAAGTCGAAATGAATTGAAAAAGTATTTTTTTATGATAATAGTTCATAAATACCTTTTATTTTCACAAATTAATTATTTTGCACCATTAATAAATATTTTACTGTTCAAAAATGTCCAGTACATGATTATTGATCATTTTTGATTGTTGCTTTTTCACATTTCAATGGCTATTTCATTATTCTCAGAATGTCAAGTATTTTTTTTAAAAAAGGAACATAGAGAGAGATTCAATACACTGGTAATAGTTGACAGGACCGTGGAAGTAGTCACGTTTATTAAACAAAAATTTAGTGCAACAGTAAAATGAAAAATAATAAGGACAGAGTAAAGTTTAAAATGTGTTAAAGAAAAACATTTATATATAAGAATTAGTAATATAAGAAGAACATTCAATTTTAAAATGTAAGGTTTTTGTACCTTAGCTATTTCAGGATGGTAATATTATCTAAGCAAACAACCAGAGCAATCAGAAATGATCAACATGATGAGCAAACTTATTTTGAAATTGTTTTGTTGTTTGTGTAGTGGAAAAAGAATTCATCTGTGAAAGTGAATTTAGCCAGTGTCGTAATTGTTCAGTAGCTTTTATTTCTTTGGTATATTATCATAAAGTCTATTTTGTTAATTAATTAATACCAAATATACAAAATTACTAAAAATGATATTCCATAAATTTATTTAAAGATTAAAATATACAATATAAACAAATATATATATATATATATATATATATATATATCTTTTCGTTAAAGGGATTCAACCTGGTTTATAGTCATCTCACAGTTTTTTGTTTACGTTTAAAAACTTGATTATTTTATTTCAAAAATTTAATTTTCCCAAGAGATGTAGAATTAAATAAATTTGCAGGAAAGATTTAAATTACTCTTATCTTTTTAAAATATAATAAAATGTGTACTACAGAAAAAAAAACAACATTTTCATCATTTAGCATTTATGAATTTGTGTACGAATTTACAGAACAGATGTATAATCGAATTCAAGGGGAGAAGACAATACAGTTTGAATTGCATTTCGTATCAAATACAAACTTGTTTTTACGAAACACTACTAATTGTTTCTCAAATACACAATTATATTAATCTACAACATAATAGGTTTTACAACATTCTATAAAGCAATAATAATAAATACTATTTCACTCGCACTAAATAAGATTATAGTGTTCGACGACCTGCATACAATATTTAAAGAACAGTTAATCGGAAAATAAAATAATTATTTTACGATAAACTATTTATAAATAGTAAAAAAGATAATCTACAGTAATATAATATAGGTCTTACTAATTATAGTAACTAATAAAAGTGTTACTCTGTTATGACATTAAAAAATGTTTGTACATTTTTATGCAGGTTATTTAAAATAATTTCTCGTCTTATATTTCAACTGAAAAATATATGTGACAATTTCAACTGAATTGCGTATGAGAGTACCAGTATTTATTCTAATTTTGTAATTCAAAAACATTAAAAACCTTTAAACGGTGAGTTTTATTCGTGGAAAAAACGATGATGTAATTATAAACGTCATAATTATTCTTTACTCGCCCATATACTGTTTTTTTACAATTTATCCTCCATTACTTAGCTTTTCTGCAACTGTTAGTTTTTGATGTTACATTCATAAAGAAATGTTTCTATTTAAAAAACTTGTTTATTTCTCAATCTTTTAAACATATATAAGACAACATTTTTGTTCTTAATATTAATATTGAAGAAACCCGTTTTTTGGGGGATAATTTGAATTTTTACCGAACTGTGACAGAAATAAAAAATAATGAAACTCAATTATTAATAGACAAAAATATAGAGACATGTAAAATTAGTTGCTTATTATTTAATAAAAAAAAATACAAATTTATATTTTTACAAACGAATATCTCTCTTCTCACAAAACACAATAATTTTTCTGGTCAAAAATGTTTAATTAATGTTTATTCGCATTTCGATGCCGATACTATCATCCCAGATCGATTAGACACAAAAATCTAACTTATTAAATATTTTAACCAAAAACATTTTGTGGAAATGAATTTAGCCACAGTATTGGAATTGTTTAAGAGAGAATTGTTACACATTTTAAGTACTAAATTAATTCTACTAACTTAAATGCTAACAACACACATGAATTTAAGTATTTTCTTTCAATCCAAATAAAAACTTTGTAAAAAATAAAAACAGATTCTATTCATACGGGCATATAAAAATAAAAAAAAAGTAGGTAAGACTTTTTGTAAAATAACGTTCTAAGGATGATGGCATAGCCATTTAAATGCGCACAAGCAACATTCAAAGTGATTAATAACCATTTATTGAACATTTTTAATCAGAAAAGTTCCCATGGTTTGTGTGAAGAGAGAATTAATTCATTTACGAAAGTGAAAAGTCCTTGCTTTGGTACAATTTTGCATGTTTCTTTCACATTTTTTCTCAGTAACTTTAAACAATTATCTTCATTTGCAATATTTAGCCTTCTTCATTAACTTGTTTCTACTTATTTCGGCTCTATTTTTCACCTGACAGTCAATACAGCGCTTATCGATCTCCCTGAAGATTTTCTTAATATCGTGTTTGAGATTATCTTAAAATAACTTTGAATCGTATAAATTTTAGAACAGTGAAGACTATGAATAGATGATTTACCAGTACACTTGAAATTTTATACAAAATTTTTATTGATTTCAAAATCGAATCGCCGAAATCTAAATTTTTTAATTTTTCAAACGAACAATAGTTTTTACAGACAAAACCAAATTGCAATTTAACAGATGTAATTGTATACTCAAGACTGGACCATATTTGTTTATTAAAAACTATATTCTACCCGTGGTATCGGTTTATGAACTACGGACCAGTATATGAATTCTGACATGAGAAGTTTTACATATATTTACCGTTTACCTAAAACGATCTGAAGAAAAAACGCTTCACCATTATTATATCACACGTGTATTTGCAGATAAACCTTGCTCTATTTGTCATAAACATTTACGCACTTTGCTGAAACGTTCCTAGAATGAATATTTATGCGTGTTCAATCGATCTGTATTCGCTACTGCACTAAAAAAAACGTTACTTGTCGCAGTTTCCTTTTCAAACCTTTTACTCTCACTTGAAATGTACGTATACACTCACACAAACACACACACTCATATATATATATAATAAAATTTATTATATTGGTTACACATTAAATATAAAATTTATTTAGGATTTTAAACATTTGATATATAATTAAATTTCAAAATGTTTAATTTTTTTTCTTTCCATACCTGTGTCGTATTTGTTATATTTTTATCTTAAAATGTTTATCTTTGGGCCACTGTCACAGTATTTCACTAATTGTTAACGAAGCTGTTCGTTAGTCTGTTAAAAATATCGATATATATATATATATATATATATATATATATATATATATTAAGTCAAATAAAAATCTGTTATATAATTAAGAATATATAAATATATGAACTAAAAAAGCCAAAATTTTTTTAAGTACAAAAATATATAAATCAAATATACAAAAAAAAATTAATTGTTATAATTGTATATAAATATTTCTGATAAGGATAATGTTATCGTGATTATGTATATATATATATATATATATATATATATATATATATATATATGCGTGTGTGTATGCGTAAATATGTGCGTTTTTCACGATATGAAAACGGATTTTTATACAAAAAAGCATTACTTTTACGACACAATAACGAACACAGGCAAGCACTGCACATTCAATCATATTTACTGTTGTCATTTAGAAGTTAATGTACTATGGTTTATGATTCTATATCAAATAATTGTAAACAGCATCCGAAACAACCCCCTGATTTTCGGTTAGTGACAAACGCTCGTTCTTATGAGTATGGTCACACTTGGCCGGTAAATTATGGTTGGAAAAAAGTGATACATCGACTAATTTTTAACGTTCGCTTCTACGCAAATGACTCATTAACTAAAAATATCTCGTTACAAAAGTTAATAAAAGTAATTCTGTAATGTATTTCATGAAAAAAGTGATATAAACGTCCGTACTTTGTGGGAATAAAAGTTTTCTACACAACATGTGATGTTATATAAACAACATTTTTTTTTTAATCTTGCCAGTATTAAAAATTCTAATTGACACGGTTCAGTGCTCGAAGGTCATGAAACAATCGTTGTACATTATTACCAAAAACAGGATTTCTTATATTTTTCTTCATTACTATTATTTAAGCACGATGACTTTATACGGAATGCGTAAATAATACAGAGTACAATTAAATTAATTTAACGAATGAATTTTTCTAATTATTTCAATTAATTCCTTGTATTATAACTTTGATTGTTTTCAAGGACGAAATTTGTCATCCAGATCGAATAGAAAAGATTTTCAAAACAACGCAGTTAATTTTATTCATTTAAATAATTTTTTTCAATGTATAAATGCAAGAAAAATTAAGAATATTTCCATCTCAAAAAGTAATTCAGTTTTCGTGACGGCGTTTTATTTTAATTTTTATTTTGACCACAAGATTTTCTAAATATAATATATAATAAATTTGCACCTATAGAATGTTACAATTGTTATTATTAAATATATTATTATTACGGCAATATTCCATTTTATGATAAAAACATCGACATTAATTCAAATAATACTGAATGGAAAGACCTCTAAATAATAAATTGCTATCATTCAGCAAAAATTGAAAAATGTTACTGCTACATGAAGGTATAGACATATGTATACATTATATATATATATATATATATATATAATGATTAGTATATTACCTTGATGATTTGAAAAAAAAAATATAAATTTATAATAGCTTTGCACTCTGAACATCACTTTAGATGCATTATATTCTCATTCAATGATTCAGAAAAATTAGGTTCAAACATGCAATAAATGATGAATTAAAATGCAATAATGTATGAATATTTTTTATAACAAGAATATTTTACTTATATACATATATATATATATGTATATATATGTATATATATAAGCCTCATACCTTCCATTTTTGGCTTAATAATTAATTAAATTTGGCATCAATATTATTTTTATAATATGCACATGCTAATAAAGTTCGATAAATTGAACTTTTAATTTTCACAAATGAATTATTCTCTCGCCACTCAACGAAAAAGTGTATTTGATTTTATAAATATTAAAATTATTAATTATTCTTTGACTATAAAAAAATGTTTCTAAAAGTTTAATATATTTAATACGAATATACTTTCTGATAAAAATAATTGTCTCATTCAGCATGGTAATAATTTTTAAATTAATAATTTAAAATTTTTAATCTATTCCTTCAAATATCTATCAAGAATCCCAGATTTTTCTATACAAATATCTTTATGAGAGAATTTGTCGAAAATTTGAACTTAAATTTATATCAACTTCCAAAAATGTTCTTTACTTGAAACAACCAACATATTTAGCTAAATAAGATCGAAGATCAACAGAATGTAACTCATTCTTTAGGATTGAGTTTCCAGTTCTTCATGAAAGCAATCAAACATTCAAAAATAATCCTTTTATTTTTCATTGAATTAAAGATTCGATTAATGAATTTTTCATTTTATTAGCAAACTTGTCACAATGGAGTTATGGTACTATGATTAAATTCGCGTTCATAAATGAATTATTCTCACATATTACAAACCATAAAAGAAATCTGATCAAAAATGTTCAATAATCATTTATCGAGCACTGTTCTATCATATTTTTTTGGCTGTTTATGATATAAGAGAACAATTCATTTGTAAAATTGTAAATTTATATTAATGTTTCAACTCTCTCAACGACATTGTTTCATTATCAGTCTATTATTTTATAAATAAATAAATACTTAAAAAAATAAGTATGCAATCCTTAATTGATTCAAAACTAATTATAATTTATATATATATATATATATATATATATATATATATATATATAACATCTAAAATACAATATTAAACAAACAAATATTTCAGATAAAATCTTCGATTCGAAACCAACTGATTAATAACATTTATTTGATGAGACAAGTAATCGTATTCTCTTGGCAAGTATGAAAATTATTAGTTCAAATATTGAAAACTGTTCTGAAAACTATATGAGAAAAGTGTAACAATAATAAATTCGGTAAAGATAAATGCATGCATGTATATGTTTTACTGTCAGATTAACGTTCACGTTTACGATCTCGTAAATCATCCAGACTAGCAAAAATAGTGCATATAAAAGTTATCTCACTCGTTTCTTTCTCGATATGAAAGTATACACGAGGCTTTAAATAAAATTCTCACTTGTGGCTTTATTTCGTGCTTTTTTATTTAGTCATACCGAAAATTCATCTCTAGATTCACAGACGAAATTGTATATATTCGGAAGATAGTAAAAAATCAGTTAGATATAATCGAAATATAATGTAATAGCATGCAAGGTAAACTATTTATGTGTTTTCATTGACTTTTATTTAATAAAAAGTCGAAAAATTATTAGAATTTAATTGTAGTAGCGAGATATATGTTAAAAAACCGTTTCTAAAAATAAATGTGAAATAAAACCTGGAAATAAGCCAAAGCTATTTGAAATGTATATCAGATACAATCATGCACAATGTACTTGGGGGTAGTTCTATTTTTATAAAAATGTATATTTATTAAACTCTTTTATACCGTATAACTATTAAGCAAGTATTGAATTAATTAAAACATGTTGTCAAATTATTATTAACATATATTTATTATTATTATTTTTCTTATATAACGAAAACTGCAGAATTTATTCCAATATTAGTTGTACATTTATAAAGTAATATGTATGTTCAAAAATAACAGTGCTTAAGTAGCTTCAACTAAAGAATAATTTGTTTTCTGTAGAACTAGTTTCGTAGACACGTCAACTGACTGACATTCTTGTCAAATGCTACAATAAATAACAGCGATTTCGTTCGCCAATGATCAATTATACGTCTGACATGTTTTGTGAATATATATATATATATATATATATATATATATGTATGTGTGTGTGTGTGTGCACAATAGCCAGGGTCAAGCACCTGAGTTATATAATAAGTTTCAAAATACATCTACGGATATAAACTCATTCAAGTTCAACATCTTATAATAAAAAGAGAGAATCGTATAGATATAATTTGAACGGAGATTTTCTAATGACAGCAAAATAAAAAAATCAATACGAATGTAAAAATAAATTTTCTGTTGCAAAATAAAAAATAAATTGATTTTGCAGATTCGTTGGGATATCCTATTGTTAAATATTTAAAAGTATTTATTTGTTACTGGCTGTAATTACTAAATGAATATAATATGAATATAGCTGGAACGAATGTAATACTTTTTCAAACGTTTTTTTTTCGTTTAAGGATTTAAATAGTTATTAAAATAATATAAAACATATAGTAATCATACATTTGATGACTATCAATATTTATATCTATATGTATTGCGAAATGTTCGAGTACACAATAATTTTAATTATATTTTTATGTGTGATTACAGATAGGATGTTGACTAATAATTATTATTACACTATTTGACATTGTATATATGTAACCTCATTTCAGACAATTACACTCTTTTTTTATACTGAATGCAATTTATCAACATAAGGGTATTTATTGAAACATCGTTACGCCCACCAGACATTTCATTAAAACGATTTTGTCATTCTGTTAATAGTTGTACGACGACCTTGTGTTTTACACTAATAATTTTTCATTTCAATGTTAAAATGTGAATTTACAACAAATCTCTAGTTATATCTTTTAGTACATGTCCCACGGATGAAATATCTTCTGATATGATCTTTGAGTATGTTTGCATAAAATGTTTTCTTCAGTCAATTTTATAAAAGTTTATACTGAACACTGACAAAGAATAACAGGTAATTATGCAGAAAAGACAAATAAAACACACACACACACACATATATATATATATATATATACAAAAGAATTTATTACTGAGATTATATATTCTTTAGACTGCTTTTTCAAGAGCCCTTACTCTTTTCAGAATACTAGCAGAAATGACTAAAAGAACGGAAATAAAAGATGAAAAGCCAAGGAAAAAACACTTAATGTAAGAGAGCTTAAATGCGACTTTAAAAAAAATTAACAAGTAAAGTGTGTTCAAATTAATATTTACGTTGATAATTTTTTTTAATTTTTATGTTTTAATTTTTGTGCATGTCATGTATTTTTTATTAATTTGTCAGGTTTTTTTTCCATTTTTGAAGAGAAATTTTCTTAAACGCTATAGAAAATTTCAAAATGAACAATAGTAAATTATTGAATATTTTAATAAGAAAAATTTGATTTTCTTATATAAATACAATCATAAATCGATAATTCGGACGCTTAAAATTCTGAGATTATCCAAATTTGTGACCATATTTTAAAGATCATTTTTTTAATAAATACAAGTATATAATTGTTATTTTATGGATTAGAAAAGTAAAAAAATCGCATATCTTTTGTAATGTTCATTTTAGCTCTAAAAAACTAATTATCACATATAAAATAAACATAGTTCATATTTAAAATATAAACCATCCTAACTAAACATACTACTTTTAAAAGAATAGTCCACTTTTATGAAGAGTCATCCTATTTAATACTGATCATTTGATTCAATTAATCTTCCTTTTATTAAATTCTAATTATTAGAGAAAAAATATGTTCTGATATTTATTGAAATTATTGAGTATAGAATGTATTGCGTTTTTATAAATATAGAGTAGGTTATTTGAATAACTAGACAAAATCTCTACAAGAAATAAATGTTTTAAAATAGATGTTACTTTGAAAAGAAAATATCAGAATTGATATTATTTAATTCTTCAAGCTCGTGATTTTGTATCCATTCATTAGTAGCAGACTGAAGATACATTTTAGGTATTAAATACATTCATTAGGTTAAGGTACAGTTTAAATCAAAACGATTAATCATATTAAACAAATCGGCCCTATAACTATTAAACATTTCCTTGAAACTAGACAGAAACAAATGGGTTCTTCATCGGATTTACCTTTTTCATTAGGAAGAAGTTTATTCCAACACTTTTTTTAAAATGATTTCTCCTACTCTATTCCAATAATTATGACATCTTTAGGAATAAACTGTTTAATATTTTTAAATCGGCATCGAAAATCACCAAAATCTGATAAAGGAAACGTTTACAGTAATTAAGCTTTAGAATGAAAGTAGTATTTTAATTCATGGGCTGCAAAAACAAAATACGGATTAAAAAAACCAATACAGGTTCTTTTTAAAAATTTCATATGCCCGAATCACAGAGAATTATCATTTTTTTAAAAAAATACCCAGGTTATAAAGAAGTTAATATTTCCTGATGGAATTGCTGAAACTTCTAAATTATTATATTTTCGAACTGTTCAGTCCATAGGGTAATTACTTTAAATTGGATTTGTGTTATGTTTGATATGAAAAGAGAAAAACTCGAAAATTAATCTATATCTATCTATCTATCTATCTATATATATATATATATATATATATATATATATATATATATATATATATATATCGATTTCTACATTAATATGTTAAATAAATCACAAACTTATTCGGAATATTTTAGAAAACGCAATGAGTTTATGTACATGTATATATTTGTTTATGTATATCCGTCTGATTTTATTTAATAGACTTGCGTGTTGCACTAATCCAAAATTAATACATTATTTTTTTCTTGCTTCCCTTATAATATTATTCATTCAATTTGAAGGTACTGCAACTGTTCATAATAAAATCAAATCGTTTAAAATTTTAAATAAAAAAACAATTCTGAAAGTCAACTGAATATTTATTACGACGATCAGACTTCTGTGAAGAAATTAAATCCAGTGTAGTCTATAATAATGAAACTGTAAAACAGCCTAACAAGACGCATTTATCGATAAGTGCTAACCTTGCAAAGCCGATCGTCACATTTGAAAAAGAAACCGGGTGGATTGTACACTTCTAATATTATTTAATGTGTATGTATACATCGGAACATCCGGGATTGGAATAATTTTTTGTTGCATGTATGCATGGGATGTATGCTTTAATTTCCTAATTATAGACGTTCAGCAACAACATTGGATTATTGTGTATAATAAAAGTTTTCGCGTGAATTTATCTATAGCTGCATTGTACGTGAGCCGTTTAACAGCAACGTACAGCGTAACAGTGCTTTGTTAGACAATTTAATAATTTATAGTTTTTAAAAAACAATATAATTAAGTGTAAATAATACGACGGTTCTGTTTTGAAGAAGGAATGCAAACAATTCTGTATATACGACTGAAAATGACAGTCAAAAAAGCACTACAAATATTTCATTTATGGAATGAATTAATATGATTCTATAAACATTTTACTTGACAACAGTATACATATATATATATATATATATATATATATATATATATATATATATATATATATAATAAAATAAAAATTACATCTGCAATACGAAATTATCAAGTTTGTAATTTTTTTTCAAAAATAATATTCACAATTAAAAATATTCATTAAAATACTTTTGTGACGAATTGATCATCACAAATGTCAATCGATTTACTTACATAAAAACACCTGTATTTTATTTTTATTTTGTCTCTTACAGGCTTACAAGACATAGCGTTGTATCGATGTTTTAAAATTAAGCAAACCGTCAGTGTTTTAGCCACTATTTAACCATTTAAATACCTAATCGTGACTTGTTTATTTATCTCAATCAATTAAATCAGGAAAGATAAAATACACATTATAAAAATAAATCTTTAATAGTCTTTTAAATAGTGTTTCATTCAATTTTATGTGCTTCTTGTAAAAAAGGACGCTTACGATATTTGGTTTTTTAAGGGATGACATGTTTATTAATTAAACTTATTATTTTAAAAATCTAATTTTGTAAATTTACATTTCTCCTTTTCCAGATGGAAAACTGTTATAAACACACACACACACACATACATATATATATATATATATATATATATATATATATATATATATATATACATATATGTGTAACTAACTTACTCGAAAAAGTAATCACAAAATGTACTAAACAAATTGTTATCGTTTGTTACCAACAGCTCTTCATAACAGATCAAGGTACTGGATTAACATGAACATTCATTAAACTTGGAAAATCAAAGTACTGAATAAAAAGCCAAATGACTGTAAATTGTACACTTCCATGCATGATAAATACATATATATATATATATATATATATATATATATATATTATATATATATATATATATATATATATATATTTATTATAATAATAATAATAATAAAGAAATATTTTCATCAATTTCAACAAATTGATAAAAATTGCTCTAAATCAACTTAATTATAGTTATTTGTCGAATAATATTACCACTAATATTATCTTATATATATATATATATATATATATATATATATATATATATATATATATATATATATATATATATATATATATAAAAAGCATATACACATTAAATTTCAGAACAATGTATAGTTTTTTAATTCTATACAATTTTCTTTGTTTTACTTTTCGAAATGAAAAATATTAAAAATTAAATAAATGTACTTTGAAAAAAAGGTGATTCGCAGAAGACGACGAAAACGTTTTTTTCTAGTTAAATTGATCGTTTAATTATCTTATTTTATAACTACTACTAAAACATCAGCATAGATTTCAGTATATAGTGGTAATATTAATAAAATATTTTAGAAGTATAAGATTTTTTTATTAAAGTGAATTTTATAACTGCTCGTACTTTTTGGTTGATTTTAAATAAAAATTAACGGAATACATTATTTGTAAACACGTAATATACATTTTTCATTATTAAATTTGTTTCTTATAATTTTTCACATTACCAACACTTAATTACTGAATTAAATGATTTCAGATTGTCTACATATTATTCACACATTGAATTAAATGTATTATTAATAATTTGAAACAGGAACGAATCGAATCAAAATAAAGTGGTAGAGAATATCAATTGGAATGATACTATTAAGGACATCTATGATACAATTACAAAATCAAAATGAAATCAATGATCACAATGTACATGTGGAAGGAACTCATTATAAAGTTTTAAACACGTATTTTCTTATTAACTTTTCATTCAACAAAAAATAAATTATTTGATATTTTGATTATTTCGTTTTTTTTCTTTTTACTTGTTAATATTGTTTTTCCGTTCATTTAGTTTCAACAGCCACTTTTTTAAACTGAAATAGTTAGATATCAACGAATATCTGGGCTATCAAATAAATAACATTTTCCTTGTTTGAATTTAAATTAAAAATAAACTGCGGCACTACAAAAGAAAGATTTTTGTACAAGGAATATGGAATTATATATCATATTGCACTGATGTTAAATAATAAATTAATCGTGAATTTTCTCAGTAGAAATGAGTGTTTATTGAGCAAATTAATTAAATATTGAATCATTAATGTCAGCTATAAAAAATAAACATGTTCAATAAAATTATACCATATATATATATATATATATATATATATATATATATAAGTCCAATATATGAATAAATTATAAATATAAGAATGTCTACCTGAAAATATGTTCAACATATTTAGCTCATATCGGTTAATTGTCCATTGATGTCTAAACTTTTTACAATGCAACCTCTTAATTATAAAATTTAAAACATTTATTTATATAAATTGAAATTATGTACCGATTTACATAAATATTTTCAAATAAATAATTATTTAACCAAAAAAAAAAACAAATTTCAGAGGTATTTTAATACTATCAGAGACATTTACAATCAATTTTAAAAACGAAATCAAATTGATTGGAATATTGTATATATGGAAGACAAGTTCAATAATAATTTTAACTCATTAACTCATTCTCATTGAATTTTAATTTATCAAAATGTAAACTGTATAATTTTTTTTCATCAAATCATTGTTTCATTCATTTATGCGAATGCTATTCTTTTTTGAATTTATGTACTAATAAAATATCTATTATACAAAAAAAAATAATTTTATATTTTTTTAATTTAGAAATAGAAAGCTAGTTTTATACTAGTTGTGCATTTATTATTTTTTTTATTACAAAATAATTTTCAAAAATTACTTTGTAATAAAACTACTTTATTTATACACGATAGTTTGAAAGAAATGTATGTACTTTTTATTTCATTAGTTTTTTGTAAGAAATGTTTGTAATGAAAAAAATAAGAATAATTAATCATTTTCCATTATTTAATATGTATTATAATTAGAAGTTACAAGAATAAAATTATAAATATGTTTGTAAGTATGGATGCTATAATTTTCAGAGTTACTTCATCCCACAGGAAGGATTTCTTGCCGGTCTCTCGCTTAACAACAACGTAACATTCAGTCCACAATATATAAATATATTAAAGTTTTATGGTTACGATGTTGAACCAAATTTCACAACACAACGTCCAATAACAACTATAATAGTACCAGATACTACAATTGCAACATCTCCTATGACGATCGATACTGATACTACGACAATAATTACAACGTTTAATACTGAGACCGGAGAAAAAACGAACACAGAGAAAACATCAACTTCATCTGATTTAACATCTACTGAAAGTACGGAAACCACGTCAAATTCGGAAATGAATACGACAGTATTAATCGATACGCGCTTCGATGACAAAACTGAAAGTACTTTGACGACATCCGTTACAGAAAGTACGCAGATGTCGAGTACTGATAGTAATACTGAATTAACTTCCAAGTTGCAAGCAGCGACAACTGATACAGATATGAAAACGACTGAAATGATTTCAACTTCGGTTGGTACAACAACAGATATGCCTACAAGGAGTACAGAGGAAACGACGACTGAAATAAAAACTACTACTATGATTACAAATACAGTTTCGTTGAAAACGGAAACAACAGAACCTGTAACGAACACTGATTCAACGATTACATCCACAGAACCGATTAAAGAAACGACAACAACTGTAACAACAACAATTTCAGAAACGACTACACTTTTAACAACAGAACCAATGTCTACAACTACTGAAAATCCAACTACTGAATCAAATAATTTAAGTTCTGAATTCACGGATGAATCTGAAACCGGAAGTAGTACGACAGAAAGCATGACTACACAACCGTCGACGGAAAGTCCCAATCAAGACGATTCCGACATGGATATAGCAGAATCGATTATAAGTCCTTCAGTAAAAGCAGTAGCAAATAATAAAACAAGAGCAAAACGCTCTTTTGTAGATTATCTGATTGCTCGTTACTATGACAACCATGGAGATTTGTTCAATTTTCAGCATCCATATATAACGATACCTCCTGATGCGGACAAACACGACAAAACGTTTCTCGTTAATGGGTTCGAAGAACATTTTGACGTTAATTATACAGATTTTAACGGAATATTACCTTTTGCATACGTACCGACAATAAGATCGATGGCATTACGGTTTCCACTGGACAGCGATAGATATTATTTGTTGATAATTCTACCAATAAATCCGCAAGGAATTAATACAATCATCTGCGATTTACGAAAATTTGAAAGTTTGCGGAATATCATATCACATTTAAAAGATACGCATGTCAAAGCTTCGATTCCTAGTTTCATGTTAAATGGATTTGTTATTTTAACAAACACTTTACAGAAGGTGAGTATATATATGATAAAACTAAAATACCAATCGAAATATAATACTTCAAATTGATCGATTGTAAAAGTTCAAACAATAATGTATTTTATAATTTCTGCAAATATTCATTTTCAAAAAAAATATCTATTAATAAACATTTTACAAAAGTAGTATATATATATATATATATATATATATATATATATATTTATATATATATAAAGAATAACATTTATAATATTTCTATAAATTCTTATTAATTTAATTAAATATAAATACTGAACAAAAAGAAATTTCAATAATATTTTTATACTGTTTTCAGTAGTTGTTATATTTTTGAACTGCAATTTTTCAATCAGAAATCACTGTTCATTACATTTGTTAGATAAACTGATTAAAATTACAAATGAAATAAACTTTCACCTATATTACAATCAATAGTTTGACTGGAAAGTATTTATCTTTGTTCTACATTTAATGTTTTACGTTATCTTAGAATACTCTCTCTGAACCAGCATTTTTATTTACTAGGTACAAAATAAATTTTGCTTATATTTTCCAATTTTCACATTTAATACATACGACTCAAAAGTGAACATGAATTTTGTTAAATGCTCTTTATATTCAATACAAGTTATATTTTTATTAAATTATATACAAAGTTTATTAGAAATAGGTCAAATTCCAACAAAAATATTTACATTACATATATATATATATATATATATATATATATATATATATATATATATATATATATATATACATATGGTTGTATTTATATTTTAGCTCGGCGTACATAACGTTTTCGAACCTGGCCATGCAGATTTCTCCCCAATGACAGAAAATAAAAATACGTATGTAACAAATATCGAACAAGCGGTAACAGTTAATATACGAAATTACATGGATCCCAAAACCAACACGAAAAAAAGTACGTAGAAAACTGATTATTAATCAAATGGCCTTCCGTAATTAAGATATGTCAACCTTCAAAACTAATTTAATTATATAAAATAAGTTTACAGTTATCACAATAATAACCTTTTGTTATTTTGCCGGGGTAATGACTGTAACATATTTCCACAATTTTGTATTTAATGTTCCTCGTGCAATCATTTTATTCCCCCGATTGTACTCATTAGTAACAGATATAATCTACTTTTTATATGGAAAATGCAAAACAAATATTTTTTTAATGATGATATTTTAGTCACGTATATATAAATAATTATTTAGTGGATTTATTACAATATTTTTTTAAACAAATATTTATTCAAGAACGTTATATATTTATAAGTAGGAAGTTTGATGTTTCAAATTTAACGAACTTTAATTTTAAAAATAATTTGATGATGAAATTTTACATTTTGAAATGGACCTAAATTTTAAAACTGGCTGTATGAGTAAGTGTAAGACAACTAAAAAAACAATATAATTTATTTGTAAGAAATCTTGAAATTTACACTAATCATATATTTAACATAAACGTAAAGTTAAATGTCACACATTATAGACAAGATAATAATAGTAAAAACAAATGTAACTAAGTTATTGTTCAAAACTAATCACCGTTAAATTAGTTTATGTCTTTTTAACCGCCAATTAAATTATGTTGATTTTATAACAATAGTGTCAAAGTATATACATGCAAATTAACATCTGTTGTGTAACACTGTGCAAATCACAATCTATCTAATTGTAAATTATTTTTCAAGTTGCAAAAAATACGAACAGTTTTTTTATTTTATTAAATTAACTTAAACAATGGAATCACGCATTAACATCTATGACGATTATCAAGTCTTCTTGCATAAATCTATTAAAGTAATGAAAACACAATTACGTTAAAGGAATAAAGTTATTTTTTATTTCACAACAAATTTATTAGTACAAAATATCATTAAAAATGAATCTACTTGATAATTCGGAAACGATTTCATATTAAAAAAAATTCGTTTTCAGGTAAATAATTTAATTTTTAAATTGTATGTAAATCATTTGTTTTGCAAATAACGAAAATTGATATTAAAAATTACATATTATTCAAAATCATTTTAGATTATTGCTGATAGAATATTAATATAGAATCTAGAAAACTATTCGTTAAATGATTGTTAGATTAAATGGAAAAATCCATTTCATATACAATTTTTATTTTATGTCGAATTCTATTTTTTTTATTTCTCATTTCAGGGCATTACAATTACCAAACTGTCGAATTCAAAGTTGTACATCCGTTCTTATATTTTATTATGGACTCGGAATTAAATGTTTCGTTAATGGCGGGTAAAATTCTTAATCCATTAAATTCGAGAATACAATAAAATAGTAATGAGGCCAGTAAAAATGATTTTTTTTATATTTAAACAATTACTTTAATTGAATAGCATAAATAGAAAGTGAATGATAAAATTAAATAATGCAGAAATCATTACTTTTCAAGCTTTTCAGTATATTTACAATAATGATTAATTTTCTATCATTTTTGAAAACATCAAGTGCAATGAAAATGTATATTTTAAAAACAGGGCTACTAACATGATTCTATGTACGATATACATTTTAAATAAACATTTATCTGTGATTTTGTATTATAATTGAAAATAAAAATAAATTTGTAAAATGTGTTTTTCTTATAATAAATACATTTAGATATAAAAAACAGGAAATTGTAAAAAATAAAATATAATTTATTACTCATTTTTCAGAACATGTATTTTCAATATATCACTATTCGCATTACAAATGAACTGAATGAATTTTGAACATAAATACATTTTTGAAACATTTACAGATTATATATCAACTTTTATTAAACCTACTTTCCTGCATATAACTAAAAAATCATAAGTCGTTTTTAAAAACTTGAATCCTTTTCACTTTCAACCCGTTTTTTTAAAAAAATCCTAATAATTACAGAAAACGAATAAATTTAAAATAATTATTAATGATATAGAATGAAAAAGATTGATATACAATTGGAATAGTCATATACAAAGAACAAAAGTCTCACATTTAATCTTAATCTGCAGTTTTATTTAATTTAGTCAAGTTTCTGAACTGTTCACTTTTACTTTTTCAAATTATTAACTTACCTATTAGGAAACTCTTAACCCCTCGCTTTACTAAAGTTACACTCGTGATATAGATTACATGCCAAAACTGAAAAACAAGTCTCGTTTGTGACTCGTTCGAGTCTAAACGTGATAGACACAAGTGTAGCTCAAAGCTGCTGACCATTGCATTCATTTAACAGGTACTTATTATAGATTAAAAAAAAAATGGAAATAAACTTGATTACATTCAGTAGACTAAACATATTAGTATTATTACATGTTGTACAACTGCTAAACAATGCACACAAGACAATTGACAGGAAATACACCACTTTGATTACAAATGCAATATTGAGTGGATACCATCTTAACAGAACATGAAAAGAAAGAAAACTGTGCAATTTTAAACAAAAAAAAAAGCAGTAAAGTAACTTGGGAATACAAAAAATGCCAAATTACCTTGCATTTACCAGATTGTTTTGCAAAATAGTACACAACTAATGACTACTAGATAGGATAATTATTTAAGGATCAATAAAGGACATAAGGATAAAAGTAACAACAACAAAACTCATGGGGTGGATCATTTTTATTCACACCATTTTTAATTACACTATAAATGTGTTCATTTTGCTTTTTTAGATTTAATCTTACGCATATAAAACTCAAGTTCTTTACCTTCAAGAATGTACCCATCAGCACGGCCACACTGGCCAGGTCTTGATGAAATACATGCTGTAAATAAACATCGTTTGTGAGTCATATTGTTCAAACAAATACTATATATTGTGCACTTAAAAAATGTAGATTAAAAACACACATTTTTCAAAAAGCATTCAGAGTAACTATGACAAAGCTTATCATTGACCATAGAAGCTAAATTCAAAACGAATTCTGCTTATTTAAAAATGACCTCGCTCAATTCTTTTCATCATTATGCAGAATTGCTTTAATTTTATTTTTTAAATTATCAATTATGGATTCAAATTTAAGTTCTAGTCTAAGTCTATATTCTTACCTAATAAACGACCAGTTGAAAACTGTTCTTCTAAAGCAGATTCAACTTTTGCTGTTCGTTGTCTGGTAGCATACTTTTTAGTTACTTTCTTGCTACGTTTTTTATTAAACATTGCTTCTTCAGCTTCAGTCTACAAAAGATAAGTAATGATAGAAAAAAGTAATGCTATACAACCAAGAGTTTTCAAATTCAATAATTCAGCATTGTTAATTAGGATAACTTTAATCATTAATTATCATATGACACGCAGAACTCTCATCATTTTAATATTACATTCAAGTAAACAAACACAAATTAACATGTAAATATTAGAACTATTGCATTACTGTAAAAAAAATTATAGAAGTGTTATAATTTTTCCTTATTGACATTACCAAATTGATAATTTTAATACAAAAAAACTCACCATTTTAGCTCCACGTTTTCGACCAAGTGGAAGAATATAATGTGCTTCATACCACTGTCTGAATGGCGTTGCATCAATTACGACAATAGCATTCTTCACTAACGTTTTTGTACGGACTAACTCGTTATTGCTTGCATTATACACAACATCGATGACACGTGTTTTACGAGTACAACATTCAGAGCCCCACGAAAAATTACCTCCATCTAAACGAAGTGCACGGTACTTGATATTACCTCCTCGTGTCCTAACATAATGAATACGTTGAGGTCCAAGCTAGAATTAAATAAACTGTGTAACATTTAAAATATTAAACATAAAAATTATTATAAATAGTTTAGTCTCAGAGCGCTGTGGAATTTTTTGTCGTCAGCACGACGGTCAGAGTAGGTAAGGTATATCATCATTGTGAACATAACTAAACTTGTAGATAGAATTAACAAGTCTTACTTTTGTATTTGCAGCTGGACGTCCTAACTCGAATTTCCTCTTTTTGCGAAGAGGTTTTCGTTTGCCTCCAGTGGCACGTCTTTTGTGCCAATGATCTCTGCTAATACCTAATATTAAAATAAATAAACATTTAGTATATTTAAACATGTGGAGTAATACAAGAGATGTATTTACTAAGGTTATTTCAACAAAACTTTATAATTAAAATATATATAAATACGGTTAAACTTACATCGACAACAAATGGCGTTATTTATACTTTACATCAAAATAAATTGTTATAAAATACAAGAAATATAATATTAGAGACAAAAATGAAAATGTCAAAAATGTAATCAGTTACAGATAGAAATCAAATCATATATTGGAAAAATAAGAAACGTAAGACTTGCATATAATTGTTATTAACAACAAAAACTAAATTAATTTAAAATTATTATTTCAAAATTGCAGATGAATACAGATAATTGTAAAAAATATTCCACACATGTACGTACCCATATTAGCGACGAACTAAAGAACTAAAACGGAAACAACAAGGAAAAAACTAGAGAGGTGTCTGCTGGGAATTATAACTAAGCATGCGTAGACTAGGTCATTGTTGCTTTTTAAAAAATATATATAAGTAGTGAATTATATTTTGGTATGAATTGTTAGAGAAAGAAAAAATATTTTTATTATTAAAATATTTTTCTCACGTTTAATTTTATTAAAATGTTTTTTTTTAATTAAAGGGCGCCAATTTCAAAATACCTTTGCTAGTGGTATTTGTTGCCGGTAATGGATGATACAACTAACAAAAATGGCTGATGATTTGGGTAATGAAGATCAGTGGTTGTATGGAGATTCAAATCCAGATCAGTCAGAAGAAAATAGCACAGAAAAAAGTTCAGAAATTGTTAATGATGTACCTCCAGGTGAAGAAACCGAAACTCATGAAGAAAAAGTATGTTCTAGAAAACATAACCTTGTATTTTTGTACTCATAATTTGTTTTTCAAAATTTTTTTTAACAATGAAAATAAATAAAAAAGTTTTTAGTTTTTACTTTATTTCATAAATACTTCAGTTGAAGTTTTTATTGTAGGAAGTACCTGAAGAACTACCACCACCAGAGGTAAATGAAAATTTGCCTGCTGAAGAAACTAATGGAAGTAAGGAAAACGGCGATAATTTCGATAAAATGGAGTCAGATGATGAAGAAGATGAAGATGATGATAGTGATGATGATGTTAATGTTGTCATTGGTGATATTAAAACTAGTACCACTTACACAAGTTTAAATATTAAGCGTGGAGGATTGATGTCATCTGGTGGTACTGGTGATAAATCAAAACCACAACCTGGAAAATTTTCTATTGAAGAATTTGAATCTATTGGAACCATCAATGGCGTACCTGCACAAGAATTTAACTTGGATTCCTTAGAAGACAAACCATGGAGAAAACCTGGTGCAGATATTACAGGTAGGCTTCTTCAGAAGTATGTGTTATTATGTATTTAAACCTCACTGTTTTTATTTATTTAGATTACTTTAATTATGGATTTAATGAAGATACATGGAGAGCATACTGTGAACGACAAAAACGAATGCGAGTTCATGAATCGGGTGCTGGTTTATTGCCGATGAATCCAAGCGGTTTAATTCGATCGACATCTAGTATTACTAATGAAAATAGTAAATATTCAGGCAGTTATCTTGGACCTCGAAAAGCAGGGCCACCTCCTGGCAGAAGGATGATGGGATCTATAGATGTTATTGGAGGAAATTCTGGTCTTGCTAGTCGTAGAGTTATAGATACTGTGAAAGCTACTCCGCCTAAAGAAAATGTTATTCAGGTAAACCCTGTAATGTCTTATTAATGAATGTAACTTTAAATTGTCTTTAGTATATGTAATAATTTTCTAACTTGCTTTATAATGAAAAAGTCTAGAAGACTTTGTTTTTATTCACTCTTTTTATATTAATGTTTATATACAATTGCAGGTTATGACTGCTGATAGACGTGAGTATAGTCGAAAAGTACCTACTTTTCCAGATGTGTCAGTGCCTCCTCCAGGAGGACCTGGAGTGTTTGACACTCCTCCAGTTGGAACAGGAGGAAATGGTAATAGTACAGGACCAGGATTTGGAAGTGAATACCCCAATGAATTTTATCCTTCTAATGTTGATCCATACTATCAGAGTTATGAACCCACACAAGAACAACAGTGGGGTAAGAAAGAATTTATTTTCTTATTAGTATTCATCACTAAACAGAATAAAAAATTAATTAAAAATCGATTCTCGTATGAGGCCACTTTAAAGACTATATTTATTAAAATGATAAACTGTTATATGTAAAATATTTTATTTTTAAACATTCAATGATTATAACATAGTCTTGACTGGAAGTGGTGTCACTAGTACTACTTTTATCATGTTGAATTTTTCTGGAAATTAACTTAAGGAAAGAAAGCATGACAATAAATTTAGGTAATGACCCTTCTTGGGCACCATCTGAAATTAAAGAACTTACACCTGGTGCATCAGCAATATCGACAATTACACCTATCAACTTACTGCCTTCTCTCGGTCCTCCTGGTGATGTTCCACCACCTGTTTCTGGTGTTCATGGATCAGGATCACGTTCTTTAAGTGTACAACCACCCATGTCATCGCCTATGATGGATTCCCATTCTCAAGTAAATTTAAAAATCAATCTTTTATTTATCAATTTATTATATTTTATTTATCAATTTTGTAACACAAATTTATAGGATGGCTATAGAAATCATGAACCAAGAGAAGATTCTTCTGGCCGTGACAGAGATAGAGAACATCAAAGCCGTGATAGGTCTGAAAAACCTGACCGTCATCGTGACAGGTACATAGAAGCTAAATATATTCATGTTTTCCGATTTTATATACATTCGATATTATATTTAATCATTAATTTTAGGACACATAAACGTGATCGATCCAGAAGCCGTTCTCGAAGACATAAAAGTCGTTCTCGATCTCCTAGTCATCGATCCCATAAAAAAAAGAAGTCTAAACGTCATGAAAGTGAAAGCGAATAAGTTTATTGTAATATTGAAGATATCTGTATTAATGAAATATACTTTTAGAAATACCCATTACCTACATTTTTTTAATTCGTTTTAGTGGATTTACGTATTTATAGATGCTATTTTTTGTAATTTACAACATGCTGTGTTAAATTTCTTAAGAACTAATTGAAAGAGTTTTTTTGAAGTACAATATATTAATGTAACTTATATTGATTTTCAATTAAATTTTCATTTCACTACTGTATAATTTTAATGAAAAACAAATTCCTATATAATAGAAATTAAAGAACTCATTTTAATTTAGTTACCAATGCAATTCTATAATTTCTTAAAAAAGTATATAAACATTTGACAACTTTCTACTGCTGGAAAAAAGACAATCAGTACTTTATCATATTTAGGAATGAATTGAATCCTATAATCACCACTGCTTTTTTTAAAAAATTATGCGGTAAAATGAAACATGTTTTTTTATATTGCGATGTATACATGGAGACTAAAAAATCATAGACTAATCTATCTATTAGTATGCTACAATGGCCTTTTAAATGTTAAAACTAATTACAACTTGAAGTATGAAAATAAATGAACAGATAATTAACAGTTCTACTATAACAAATTAATACATCTATAGTGCAGACTGAAATTCTACCATTACTGCAATTTGGTAATTATTTCGTTTCGGATACTAATAAGAATCGTTTAAAAAAAAAGTAAGAACTACCAATATTTATAACCAACGTACTATATCCTCGATTATTTTTCGTATATTAATCTTGTATAATATAATCATTGGTAATACAAAGCGAAATTTCCCCTATATAAATTTGACAACTACAGAAATTTAAAAGTTAGTAAAATGTATCACTGCAGGAGAGATGTAATTGAAACTTGTATTATGTTTATTTTTGTATTACAATTGTTATTATTTATATCGGTCGCAGATGGTAATGTATATATTAATAAAATACTATAGTAAATTGTTATAAAAAGTACATTTTTAATTATTTTATCTCATACGAAACATAACCTATTCATTAACTGTTGTGGCGTTCTGTTATTGGTCGAAGTATATTTTTACGTGGCAAATTTAAAATTTAGTATCACATTTTAAGATAATAATTTTGTTAATTTTAGCAGCAAGACAAAGATATGTGACATGCGGTTCAGTTCTTAAGCTTTTTAATACAGATTATAAAGTTCGATTACATTCTCATGATGTTAAATATGGGACAGGTAGTGGCCAGCAATCTGTGACAGGAATAGAGACTCAGGAAGATGTGAATAGTTTTTGGCAAATTAAAATTGAAACAGGAAAACATTGTAGTCGCGGGTATTTATTTATTTAACTGTTTTATTTAATATCTAAAAACCTCTAATTTTTATTTTATATAATGCTAAAATATCTGATTCAGTATTAATATACAAATAATAAATATGTACAATATGTTATGATAGTATTTATGTATACAATAATTTCAATTTTAGAGAACCGATAAAATGTGGGTCAATTTTGAGATTAGAACATTTAGCAACACATAAAAATCTTCATTCTCATCGTTTCCAATCGCCCTTATCAGGAGGTCAAGAAGTATCTTGTTATGGAGACAATGATGGAGAAGGTGATACCGGTGATCATTGGGAACTTATTTGCTCTGGTGATAGTTGGTTAAGAGACGAAAGTGTTATGTTTAAACATGTCGATACAGATATGTAAGCATTCTCTTAATTTTAATATAATCTGTTTTAGAAACGGAATTTAATATAAACAAATTTGTAGGTATTTATCTACATCAGGCCGTTCATTTGGACGACCTATTAGTGGACAAGTTGAAATAACAGGAATCAGATCATTGTCAGGTGCAGTACATTGGCAAGCTTTAGAAGGACTATTTCTTCATGCACCAGAAGCAGATCTTCATAAAATACATCACACAGAACTTTAATAGAAATAACTACGTAGATCAATTATAATATGATTGACATGACATGTTATATGACCTCAATTGTTACCAATTTTGGTAACATTAAATTATCATCTTAATATGTTGACTGTTTTAGATATTAAATCCTTTTTTGTTTCTAGTGATTAAAACATTATGTTTATATATTTTCTGCTGATTTATATTTAAGGATTGTAAAATGTAAGTGCAGTCAGAAATTCCACAAGAAGTTATAAATTCCAAAGAGAACATTAAAGAAATATATACTTGCATTTAATTTAAAAAATATGTTTTTGTTCAATAAAACCGTATTGTTTATTATTGGACTGTAAAAAATATTATCTTCACAGCAACATATCAATTGAGTAAAATCATTAAACAATGTGTTACTGTTAAGATATTTAATTTATAGTAAATTGTGATAACACAAATTATGAAAATGTAATAAAGAATTTTATATATAAGAAAATTTATTAATTGAAGAAACTTGTTTTATTATCTACTTTATAATGGTTCTGTATTTAATTTTATATAGATACATGAACACAAATTTATAAATACAAAATTGCTTTTATATGATTTATCATAAATTAACATAGTAATTAAAGCAAACATAATTGTAAATACATTTGAATTTTGTACTTAGAGTATTAATCAAAATATTATTGTTTTGTTTTATGTTTAAGTCAAGGTATTAAATAAATAGACATTTATGAATTTCATATCATATTGTTTGGAAATTAAAATTTGCTTTAGTTACTGAATCTGTAAGTTTTTGACATTTTTTATTGAAAAAAGGAATAGATTTAATGTAATGATTAAATAATTTTACAATATACTTCATAGAATTTATATTCTATAACAAGAAAAAGTATATCTTATTTTGTATATTCTTTAAACACTTATAGTAGCAAAGTAAAAAATGTAATAAGAAAGTGGTTTTATTTTTTTTTCTGTAATTAAATGATATAAAAGTATTCCCTAATCATTTGTAAATATTAATGAAAGTACGATTAATTATTTTTAGTTGGAAAAATAAATTAATATTCACTTAAAATGTTTATTATTTACATTAATTCATTGTTTCTGATATTTTTCAATAAATAGAATTCGAGAATAATCACATAATATAGAATATTAAGATATTTTTGAGTATATTGCTGCATACTTTTACAGTAGAAGTGGAACAAAGTTAAAATGTTTGAAAAAATATTAAAAAGTGTAAAGCAATGTATACATGAAAAATAAAAGTTTGTTTAATTTTCAGAATTTTTACATCTCAACAATTTTATATCAGCTAATACCAGTCTTCTTATTTTGACAACCAAATAAACTCAATGGTTGTTTTCAATAAATGATAATAACATATTTTTTATCGAAATAGTGGACAAAGTAATTTAAATATAATTCATTAATAATCTCAACAAGAAAATATGATTTTTCTATACTGGAAGCCTATTGAAATATTTTTGTAATAAAAAGTACCTGCCATTCTTTAAACGCAATAGAAGGTGATTTAAAAAGCCATCTATCAGTGATATAGTGAACTACAAAAACTATCTGTCAAATGTGACTTTATTTTTAACTTTTTCAAATTTATTAAGAAATGAAAACAATAGACATGCCTATGACAACAAATTCAAACAGTTTTTTACACGACTTAGGTGCCATAAATTGTTCAGATGATAAGGTTTTAGGTAATAACCTCGTTTAGACATAAACAAATGTATATTATTTTTAACTTATGTTTTAACTCCAGGATGCAAATTATGTGGAGAAAGTCATAAAACAGATGCCTGCATGATTATAATTAATGTCACACATGTAAGAATGCAAAAAAAATCATTAATTGAATGTAACATGTATATCATTTCTATTCGCTTGTAATTTATAGGTTTATGATTCAAAAGTTTTGTCCAGAGCAAGATTGTCTGTTCCGACAGAATTAAAATTAGTAGTTATGTCAGATAATTCAACAAACATAGTTTCAAATAAGAGCCTGTTTAAAGGAACACGTTTTGGTATTAAATTATAACTAACTTATGTTAATTATGTAAGACGCCATTCTTGTAACTATACTTTTAGGACCTTATGAAGCAACTCGAATTCACTCATTATTGCCAAATATTAATTTTCCTTTGAAAGTGTTTGCTCAGGTAAAAGAAGATATTGATTTATATTTAGATTCTAGCAATGAATCTACTTGCAACTGGATGTGTTTAGTTGCTGCAGCTTCTAACAGCGAAGAACAAAATTTAGTTTGTTACCAAGTACGTTGTTTAAAAGTCAATATAAATGATAAAGTGAAATGAAAATAGGTTCATTTTTGTGTATTGTTTCTAGATGAAATCAGATATTTATTACTCTGCGATAAGAGATATAAAACCAGGCGAAACATTGAAAGTATGGTATGCACCGTATTATGCATATAAAATGGGTTTCTCTGTTCTTCCACAAAATTTCACAGATAGTGAGTCAGGTTTAAAAAATGGTAAATAATATTAATGATTACGTGCTTATTCAAGATATTCATAAACTATAAAAGTCAGTACTGACATGAATAATATGTGCCAGTATTTTTAAAAAATCTACTATTTTTCAGATCTTAAAATCAATCAAAAAATAGCAGAAACATTACCATTAGAATCATTAGGAGTAACTAATATTAAAGCGGAGAACTGGCGCTGTAAATTTTGTAATGAACTATTATCTAATGTTGTTGTATATTCTCAGCATTTACAAAAACATTACAAAGACTTGGCAATGAAAATGTTTTGTTGTAAAATATGCTTAAAAGGATTTATTTCTGAGAGGGTATATAAAAAAAAATTATCGAATAAAGTTTCAATTATATATACATATTTATATTTATTTACTCATTTTAGTATCTACATAGTCATCAAAAAAATTCACATAGTAATGTACCGGAGGAGTTATTACAGAACAAAAAGATCTCTTTAGATGTTGCAATGAAACTGAATGATGAATCAATTAGTTCCAGAACAACAGATGGTTATACTACAGAAGATAGTGGAAATGCTACATCAGAAGCTGTAGAAAATATTCTTGAGAAATTTAAAACCAGTGAACTTATTAAAAATATATGCATTCAGAGTACAAAAAATGATATGATAGAATCAAATTACAATAATAAATCTATGTCATTTGTAAATGATATTTTAGTAGGAGGTCAGATCTGTGATCAGCTAGAAAATAATCCGCTTGTTGAACAAAATCGATTATTAGATAATAATTTGAATGCCTTAAACTATAATCAAGAAATGATAACATCCTCTCTTATCGATAATGTTAGTATGTTGTCTCGAATCTCTGATGTGAATGATCATTTGAAATTCAATCTAGATTTATCAAAGAGTTCAGAATTAACTGATGACTTAAATCCCGATTCATTGCAAGACATCCTGTGCGATAATGATATAAAAGTCAGTAAACTGGGAAATGAAAAAAGTATTGTTGATTTCAATCTCGATTTTGTTGTTAATAATGTCAACTTGCATGAAGCAGTAGAAATGAAGTTAGATAACACTATTGAAAGTACAAATGGTGGTGATAAAGATAAAAAATCTTCGGAATCTATTAATATTGATACGTTGAAAGAACCTCCATATAAATGTGATATTTGTCTAAAATCATTTCAGACTATTGAATATTTAATTAGACATCTAAGAAAACATTCAGGAGAATTCACATGTATCAAGTGCCTTACTGTAAGTATATCTTATAACTGCATTTTAAGAAAAGAAATTTAAATTAAAATTATTTTCTTTTTATAAAAAATGAAAAAATATGTTACTCGGTTTTAGTTGAAATATATTTTCTTGTTTTCAGGTGTTTTGTCGCAGAGAAAACTATATAAACCATTCATGCAATAGTCCAGAAACAACATTTCATTGTGTATATTGTCAGAAATCATTTAACCAAAATAAATATTTAAATCGTCATGTTCAAACACACCGGGAAAAATATATATGTGAACATTGCGGTAAGAAATTTGTTAGTTTATCATTGTTATCCGCACACAATTGTGAAGAAGAAACGAAAGAAAAAATTAAATGTGATATTTGTTCAAATATGTTTGTTACGAATAAATGTTTGAAAGCACACATAAAGCAAGTACATCAAAAGGAAAAAAAATTGGAATCTTCAGAACCAAACATAGAAATTTGTCATGTGTGTGGTGAAATTTTTAAAAATTCAAATAGTTTAAAATTACATTTGTGTTTACATGACGGTAAAAAATTTAAATGTGATTTATGTGATAAAATGTTTAACCGATTAGATGTGTGTAAAGCACATATGGCTAGGCATCAACAACCACAGGTTAGTACAGATTTTACATTTGTTTAATCAAATTGTATTGATGTATTTCTACTATGATACTTATATTCATGTCCATCTAAAACTATTTATCGTGTTCTAGTACTATATCATAAGAAATACTGTATTTTTTGTGATCATACTATTAGAGACCTTTATTCTTTATTAATTTATTGTAATATTAATCAAACTAATCTAGTTTGATTTTAATTTCTTAATCCATTATACTTTTTTTAGTTTAAATGTGAAATGTGCAATAAATTATTAACTTCAAAGGCATCATTAAATAATCATATAGCACAGCAACATAAAGAAGGAAGAAAATTCACATGTGAGCAATGTGATAAAGTATTCACCCAAAAAATCAATTTACAGCGTCATATGAGGCAAACACATTCATCTGAAAATGTTGTTTTTGCTTGTGATAAATGTAAGAAAACATATGTGACGCGTATCCTTTTAAAACAACATCAGATTGAAGCTCATAGTGAAGATAAAAATCTTAATTGTGAATATTGTGATAAGAAATTTGCGAGAGTAAGTAATCTACATTTTTGAAATAAAAATACTTTTTATAATATTAAGGTAAAGGCTACTTCTAGTCATTATTTTCTTTAAGTCTGACATTTATAACATAATATAATATATTTTTTTACTTAAGTTTCTAACATTAGTATATTTTTTTAGAATTATTTACTTAAAAGACATTACTTAAATAACCATGCCGGTCGTGTGTTTTCATGTTCGTATTGTTCGACTGTTGTTAAACATAGAGCTTCGATTAGACGTCACTTAGATAGAAATCATTCAGAACTTCGATCAGAATGGGATAATTTATTATTTATCAACCAGTTAGGTAGCAATAATGGAGAACATTCTGTGAAAAAAGAGAATTTAAATGCAAAGGTATCAGAAAATAATAAATCTGATGATCAAAAAGTAGTTGTACAATCTTCACAACCCAAAGATATGGATGTTTCGATAATGACTAGCATAAATCCTGATCAAATACAAATAAATTCATCAGTAAATAATCAAATGGTATTTAACAATCAGATGGGTTTTCAAAATATGTTATTTCCAAAGCCTGATGTTACCAATTTAACACATTCAGATGTTGAGTCGGAAAATACCATGAACATTAGTGATATTGAAATGAATAATAGGCAGATTTTAAATGATCCTACAAGTAATTTTCCCTTATCAAAAATGTTTAATTCTAATGGAAATCTTCGTGATGATCTAATTAATGGAAATGTCCAAGATGGTGCTCAAATGACCAGTGAAAAAATGAATTTTGAAAGTTTTTTACAAACTGCAGATAATATTTTAGACATACAGTCCTTAATAGGTTCAGATGCCACATTACTAAACTTGTCTAATGAGTTAATAAACGATGCAACATCTTTACAAATGGAATTTGACAGTAGTGACCATACTGTTTTAGATAATATGGATGTGGTAAATTCCAAAGGTAAACTTGTTTCATTTTTTTTATTGTATACTAAAAGTGTGTTTACTTTTTTTATAATTGAAGCAAATGAAGTATTATCAATGACTGGAATTCAGGATGCTCAAACTGAACTTCATTTACCAGAATCAGAACATGAGATAACATTGGGTAAAAATGCTTTTATTTTGGATGATGGGACTATAGTGCAACCGCAAGATGAAGGAAATATGATGTTTTATGTGTTGAACTCAGAAATCACACAGAAATCTATTTTATAAAATTGTTTGGATAAATGATAAAAAGGAAATGTATTATACTTTTATGCCAATATTACTAAATATCACAAATTAATAATACTGTGATATTACATAGGACACTATAAGCTATGCAATTGTTTGAATTATTACTTGTTACATGACCTGATCATTGTGTTCCGTAAGTAAATATAAAATACGAGGTATCTTATTTCTAATGTTTAATTATGTGTGAAGTCATATTTTGTAAGTCTTTTTTTATACTTCAAATAGTGTTTATTTTAATTGTTACTTGGATTTTTATTTTTTTAAAGAATGGGTCGTTATAAAAAAAATATTTTTTAAGTTTATATTCTTAGTTTTATAGAAATGTATGATAATTTCTGTTTATATTTTTAAAATTTTAATAAAGACAATAATATTGTTATCAAATGAAATTTCATTACTACGTATTTATATATTTTGTAAATGTAGCGTTATACTAAATAAATCCTCTAAATAAATTCATCTTGAAACATAGCGACATACAAAAACACTTTTATACATATATATAATATATATATATACATAAACATATAAAATCATATCAATGTTACCAGAATATTTAGTCTTGCTTTTATACATATATTTTAAATATAATATAATTCATAAATATAATATTTGTTGTTATTTAAATGAAATGCACAAAATAAGTACATTTAATCACAAGTCTTGTTTTAAATAGTTGTTTTTACTGAAAGGTTTGTTAATAAATTTATTTGATGGGTATAGGACTAAATGTGTGCTCAATTAATTGATCTGTTTTAACAAAGATAAATATATATTTTTTAAAAACTTAATGTGTACATTCATTTACATACAAACTTAATTTCTGAAAAAATATTTTAGATAAGTTTCGACAATAATAATATAATTTAAAAGGTATAGATTTGTTGTCATTTTGACCTCACCCTAGCCTATTATTATTCGTTTAAAAAAATATAAATATTGTTGATGCTTATAATTTAACAAAACTATTTCAATTTTATAAAATTCATATAATTAAGAATTTATGTCATTTATTTTCCATATTTTAGGATTTTCACTTTCTTTTTTTTTACTATTATATTTTTTTAAATTTATATAGATAAATGTTTATATGTTTGAATCAAATTACATATTTGAATATATGTAAAATGTATTCTATTAAAGTTCTGTTAAAAATTCTAATAAAAATAGGATTTTTAAAATGTTCATTATTCATATTTTATTAAAAATTAATCATAAGTAGTTATTTTTTAAATCCATCTATAACCTTTGTACAAAACTTTCCATTTTGCATTAATTTATGATTTATGTAATGCCAATATATAAGTGAATCCATTAAAAAAGTTTGTTATTCAAATGGGCAATTAATTTATTTTCAGCGTTTTATAATAAATATGAATATTTACAAAAAATTATTAAATGGATTTTTTCACGAAATAACATAAAAGTTATATAAAATATTATATTTAATGAATAAACTGCATTAAAAACATTGTTTATTATTTATATAAAAGTACAATTGACTTAAGCAGTGATTCTCATCAAGTATATATTAATACACAATTTTCTTAAATAACAATAAGAAGAAAGTTGGCAATTGTTTTATTAGAGTAAATTGTAATGGTAGTATCATTCAATCATTATAAAATTAAAAATAACAGTTATTTTACTCCCGCAATAAGAAAAAGGATTCATTAAATTTATATCTAATAAAAAAGGAAGTGTAGTAATTTGAAATGTTTAAAAAACATTGTTTTTCAAGTATACGTTAATGTGAAATGTTCAAAGCATTACAATGGATTTTATAAATTGCATTAGAGCAAGAAAAATCTTGTGTTTATTTGTTCAAGTTCAAAATATAGGGTGGACATATATATATATATATAATATATAGAGGACAGGATAGTTGATGAAAGTATTTTTAGTGTGATGTACTTTTTATGAAGATCACAGTGTAAAACATGGCTGTAATGAGAAATGACAACTTCAACATTATTCAGAAAATTCTTGAAGGGTCACTGTTTGAAACTATGTGAGTAAATTTGTAATAAAATATTTGAAAATCATATGTAAGACATTTTTAATATTAAAAAAAAATACTTTATAAAAATTAAAAAACAATTGTTCACAAACATGATTTTATTTTATATAAAAATTCTATTAAAAATTGTTTCATTTTTTAATAAATTATAGATAAATAACATAATTGTACAAATATAGCAGTAGTATTTTTATTCATATTAATTAGGTAATATGAAAAGCAAATATGATACATTGATCTCACTTTACTTTGCTATATTTTAGACATTTATATTATTTTTAGATATTTGTTCTATCAATAATCAAATTTATTTTTATTATTTATAAACAAGTACACAAATTTATTGATTCTACTATATTATCTACATATATCTATTTGTAGCATTAACAGCACATGCATTATTTTAAAATTTGCTAATTTTGCAATCTCACTGTAATGTAAAAGTGTATTCATTTTTACTACATGTTAGTTAATTACATGAAACATGAATAATATATTTCTATTTAAATTTAGAACATTTCTTTAAAAAGCATGTATTTATAAATTATTCTTTTTACTGATCGAATGTTTTTATATGTGAGTAATTAATTCAAATGTCTACTTCATGTCATATTTTATTCCCTGTTTAAAAATACATTTTATACATAATAAACAGAACTGATTTGGAGAAGTAAAAAAAATTTTTATGTACAAAAATATGTTTTTTTTTTATTAAAAAAATGTATGTTCTATTGTGAAAACAAACTGAAAAATAAATCTGTAATTAATTACATATTTCATTTAATGAAAATATACAATTTTTTATGTAACCATAAAGAAAACATACATTGTATTATACATTTATTTGTTTAGAAACTAAATTATTTTTTTTTTATATAAACTTGATATTTTTTTTATTTATTTTTTAAATATAATAGAAATAATAAACTAATAAAAATGATCTAATGAAACACTTTTGAATCCTAAAATATGAAGCATGTTGGCTTGTTTTAGGATTAAACAGTTTTTAATGCTCATTGCAATCTCTTGGATTTGAATCCATATTTCTGTTATTATTGGAAGAAAGATCTTGTTGCTCACATTCTTGCATTACTACAGGAGGTGAAATACTGTTATTGTTAGGACTTTGTTTCATTCTTTCACTAAAATTGTGATTATTAGAATTACTAAAATTTCCTGATGTGGGAGATTGTTTCATCGGTTCGCTGAAATTGTGCTCTTGATAATTAGATATTATTATTAAACTTTCTTCTTTCATTGGTTCATTATAATTTGTGTTCATGCGAACATTTTTGCGATTTTCGTCGATAAATTCATTATTTTGATTAATGTAACTATTGTTAATTGGACTCTGTTTCATTGGTTCATTATAACTATTAGTATTTTCAGGAGTCTCGAAATTTCCTTCTCTGTAGTTTGCTTGAGATATATAATTTACAGTTGTTGGACTTTGTTTCATTGGTTCTGTGAAATTTTGTGCTGTTGTGTATGTAACTTGTTGATTTTGATATACAGGCATATTAAATTGATTTGTTGTAATATATGATATTACATTCGGCGTTATTGCTTGATTTGAATTTAAATTATATGAATTTTTGATATTTGTCATAACTGTGTTTGGCGATGGACTTGATGATGGTATTAAATTCTTTTGGTTTGCTGTTGAAATCAAACCTAAAATATTAATTTAGATGTAAATCAAAAAGGTAGAATGTTATTATTAATAAATAATTTAGCAGTTTCAGAAGCAATAGAAATATTGACTAAAAACATTATGATTATCATCAATATTTATTTATTACTTACAAGATTTTTCAGAGTCAATATTACGGTATTTTGATAATTGTTGATAAACTTGCCGCATTCTTTGTATATTGATACGACTAGCAATAACGTGATTAACCATAGGAAGAGGATACTCTTTACCAATTATACATTTAGCAGCTCTTTGAACATTTTCTGGCGCTATCCATGGTTCGTGTATATATCTTGTAGGAAAATTTTTAAGAGCTGGTAAATATCTCCTAAAATAAAAAAATACATTGTAAATTAGTATTTTTGTAAAAGTTTTTAGCTGAAATGTATATGATTTTATGTGAAAATATTTTAAATTACCTGATATAATCGCCGTTTGGATCAGCTTTTCTCCCGAATCTTACTGGACAATAACAATGGAAAAATTGTTGAAAAAATGATGAACACGATAACCACATCCACATTCCGGCATTTACCGACCAGTCAGCATCAAGCAGAAGTTCTTCAAATACCTATTTTTGTAATTTATGTTAATATATATTTTTTACTAAATATTTTTTTTATTGGTAATGAGCTTACCTTCATACCCTCTTCCCATGAAATCCATAAATCACCCCGTGTAAGGAAACAAGCCACAGCATGTCTTGCAAGATGATGAATCCAACCTTCTTCTCTAAGTTGTGTCATAATTGCATCAATCCATGGAAAACCAGTTTGACCCTATTAAATTTATCATTTTTTAATAATGAGAATACTAACAAAATATATATAGAAAATTAATATTAACTTTTTTGATGAAAATTTTAGAACAAAAAATAGATATAAAATACGATAATAAATCAATTATTATAATTTATATTTGTTACTCTAGTGAAGTAGTTTTAAAAAGTAATGAGAAAAGAATGTAAAATATCAAGTGAATGTAAAAAATAGATAAAATAAAATAGACATAAAAACATACAAATATTAAAGTAAATTTTAACGAAACTTGATTCATTTTTTTAAAATAAAAATATATAAATACTTACGTTAGCCCATTTCGCTAGAGCTTCAGCATTTTTATCCCAAGGAATCTGTACGCATATCGGATTGCCGATCATTTTATCGAAATTTGCATTTTTAGTTGCTGCACAATAAAAAAATTCTCTCCAAAGGAGCTGTCCGTGTAGAGATAAAGGCGGGCACGCTTTTTTGATTTTTTTATAAAGGTCCGTTAGCTGATAATAAAATAATCGTGTAGATAAACAACCAAATCTGAGATAAGGAGAAAGACCGGTTTGTGAAGGCAATAATGATTGAGGTGTCATTTTTGGCCGTCCAAAGGACGCTACCCAAGCTTTTCGTTCTAAATGTCGTTCCAGTCTTGCGAGTGCTTCACTTTCTCCACCTTGCCATACTGGTGGTCTTAAGCCTTCCGTATCAAATCCTGAAATTAATGATTTATTTCAAGATATTTTCGATTATTGAAATTTTGTCATTTTTTTTAAAACAACTGAATTATGTTATAGGTCACCTATGTATTAAAAGCAATGATATATTTTTAGAGTTCCATATTTATATTCTCAATATATTTCTAATAATCTATTGCGTTAAAAAAGATAAAAAGTTTACAATATATTTCAAACATTTTTTTCGCTTAGTTTTAACTGTAAAGAAAATAGATATGTGTATATATACACAAATAAAACAAATTTAGATACTTTACTTTCATTAAAAGAGTTCAAACATAACGGTTAATCTGTAAATAATAAAACATGATCTTTGAAAAAAAAGCAATTGTCTCTAGGCAAATTCATAGCATCCATCATGATATGATCCTTGACACACATATCCAGTCCAGTTGTTAACATTTTGATATGCGTATTTTACTCTAAGAGTAAATCATATTAATTTAATTAAGTGTTCGGTTAGTTTGAAGTTCGAAACGAAAGTTGAGAATTATACATTTATTACTTTCTTAGATTAATTTGAGAATTATTAAAAGTATTTGAATCGATATTATGATTCTGATAGATATATATGAACTTTTCATATGAACATTTTATAATCAAAACTTTTAATAGATAAAATGTACAGAAAACAATCTAAAAATTTTATTTTTCTACAAATCGGCAAATAGAAGTGCCTCGTACTTAAAAGTGTTTTCTTTAACTTGATGAAGTATTTTTTGAGTAATCTAATATTTGCAATTCGATAAATTAAATAAAATTAATAAATAAATGACAATTTTTATAAAGAAGTATATTTATATTTTCATGTGTTTTTTTTATTTGCATTTTATGAAAACGTGTTTTTTGTTAATAGTTTATTTTCCTCCATGTGCCGCTGATAAAAAATACATTGAAAAAACATATCTAACTTTGTTATTATATTATCAAAAATATATTATTTATCAAAAAATGTATAATTACAAAAATCATGGTAAACAAATAAAATTCCTATCTAAATTTCTAAAATAAAATTGTTTACACGTGGAATCATTTTTGTTCTATCAGTGTTATATTGATGTATTAAAAAGTAATTAATATGTCACAAACATTTCTTACTAAAACATGTAAATTATAAGGAATATTTATTTAAACATAAAAAAGTGAAATAGTACGTATTTTTTCTACAAATGATTAAATTATTTTTTTTATTATGTTCATGTATTAATTTCCAGTTTAAAACTTCGATTATAATTTTTGTAAGGAAAGATAAGCCACATTAAGAATTCAAAATTAAAAATCTGTAATCAATTATTTTGTTTCATTATTATTTGTAAAAATTTTTCTTTACAGAGCTTATACTGTTATCCAAAAAAAAATTCAATGTTTCTTCGAGTAATCGTCTCAGATCTTAAAATATACATTGCATGTAATTCCTTGATTTTAATAATTTTTTTTATATTGCAATGGCAATATGGCAAATAAAATATGGCAAAATGGCAAAAAATGATTCTATACATGCGTCAATTCCGTATTATATCTTATATATTTTTTATAAATATAAAAACGATAAATTGTTTCTTGTTTAGACAAATTTTATTGATTATAATTTTGGTATTTTGCATGTGGCTCGGAATGAAATATCTGATATTACATATAAGAATACAATTTTCAAATCTGAATACGAAAATAATGATTTTCTGTTAAGCAGATAGAAATAAATTTATTACTGATAGTAATTGATTATTTTGTTTTAATTTTATGCAAGTCGATAACTGTAATTTTTCGATATTTGCAGCAATCCTCATCTTCATTAATTAGCAAGAAATGAGACCGTACTGTATTTGGTGATAAATATTATACTTTATTATTAAAAAAAAATTTGCAAATAAACTATTTTAAAATGTTTAGAAAATATTTACAGAAATACAGTTAAGTACTTTATCATAATTATTTAGCATCATAAGCAGTGGTAGAATTAAATAGTATCATAAATATATAACATGAAGGTTTTATTTACCTAATTCCTCTAGTGTTGGCACACCATATTTTTCATCATGATCATCATAGACAGGTGTTGTTGCGTTACCGATATTGTGTTGTGTAATACTAGGTTCTGCGGGTGGAGGAGCTTCCATGCTCGCAACTACAGCTTGGAACTGATAGTATGTAAGTGGAGCTCGTCCTCCATTTTTTTCAATAATTCTAAAACGATAAGCATATAGAATATTAGTTTACAATGATAAAACATTTAATATTTGGATGTAACATTTTTAACCCTATTCTTTAAGAGTGTCTAAAATATAGACATATGAAACTTTAATGATTGAAATTATCTATTTGAATGTTTTTATTAAATACTGCACTTATAATTTATTTAATCATAATTTTATTTCAACATTTATTCAGTCAGTCAAATAACTTGACTCTTTCATGATTGATCTGTTACTTTTTTATTATCGGTAATAAAAAAAATGAAAAATTTGTATAACGAACTTTTCTATAAATAAATTTTTTATTTAATGAAAGAATATCGCTGGCAATGTCTTCAGTTATACAGTATGTATTAACTATTTATAAACAAACTTTTTATATAACAAATACATTTAGGCAGAAGAACCGGGTTTGTCTTAAGTAGGTTTTATTGTATACTTTTTAAAATATCTGTTTACGATATGGAGTTCGGTCATAATCACAAAAATATATCACAAAAATATATATAAATCATTGTACAACATTTACTGTTTTTAGGTTGTAATGGTCTATATATTAGACATCTTATCATCAAATGTTAAGTCATAATGTCTTCTTAAGAAACCATTCGTAACTCATTTATGTATTAAAAAGGTATAGACTAGATACTATATAGATTATAGAAAATAATAAAATCAAAAATGTCACTCACGCATGTAAAATAATTTAGCCAAAGAAGATTAATTAATTTAGATACATTTCTAATAAAAAAATCTATAAAACAAGTTAATTGTTTGATATTTTTTGTGAATATTTATTGATATATAATAAAACTTATTTATTCGGATTTAAATTAAGCTTTCACTTACTTTTGTAATTTATATAATGTGTGCGATACTCTCTGAACCACGGAAATACCGAGTTCACTGCACAGTGCAGTAATATTTTCATCTCGTACCCGTCCATATGGTTCAGGATCTTCTTCAAAAGTTAAACTTGTTGTACCCCATTCTTTGAATAGTTTAGGTAGCGCGTCAGCTGGTTGTCCACGAATTACAAATAGACGCGAGTTCAGTTTACGTAAACTTCGGTCCAAATCTTCTAGACATTGCAGTAAAAATCTAAAAAAAAGACGCACATTAAAAATCATCAATAAATAAGTCGAAAATGGTTATATTAATACTAAATTTTCATTCCAAAAAAGAAATAAATGCATAATAAAATTTATATATAAACAAGTAATAATAAAATAATAATATTTAATCATTATTTCTAATCTTAAAAGTAATTATATGTATGAAAAAGTGGATTAGTTAAATTCTCAATGGTAATTAAAATTAAACTGTTTTTATTATTGCTCAGTCAGTTATAAAATTGTTATAAAAAAGTGTATTAATTTTATAGAACTATTAAATGTTAGCGGAAACTTTTTTACCTCAAGTTTTTATTTATAACAATTATCTCGAAACATTAATATTTAATTAGAATTAGATATATAAACCATAAGAAAGATTATGACTTTTATGTAGACTTTATGTATTTTATAGATAATATATTTTAAATTTGGTTTTTATTTCATTCTATTTTTATAATTATTCTTCTATTGATTTATGCTGTTCAAAAAGTAATTTTGATAACAAGTCATTTTAGTAAAACTCTGGCAAATGAAATAAAAATTTAAAATGTAAACTTAATAATATTACTGTAAATTATATTTATGTTCATTTTCCTCTCATCTTATAACTGTTTTATAAACAGTATGCCTTTCACTAAAACTGTATATACAAGTTATTTCACTGCCAAATTATGTACAGTAAGACCCTGATCAGCTCTCAGGGTATGGAGCAGAGCGTTAAAAGAAACGGCGCTCTTTGAGGTCATTTATATTGCATGAATGGAATTAAATAGGAATAAACAATTACTTCAGAATTTCACATTGAATTGAAAAGGTCTAGGGCTAATTGAGGTCTTACGGTATTTATTTTGTTGAAATATGAGGCTATATATTAAACTGGGCACTGTTTAGAATTAGATTTGTATTTAAAGAGTATATTGCTTTCTTGAAGTTTTTTCCAACAGTACCGTGCAATTAAAAAGAATCAATAATTATAAAGTACGTATTTAAATATAATTCGAACGAATTGATGATTAGGAATTGTATGGGTTCGTATGCAGATTGATGTATTATTTTAATACAGAGGATATTTAGTTACGACCAACACAATACGGACAATAGTTGTCCTAGACACTATACAGCTCAAATATGACATAACTGAATATACACAAGGCATACAACGTGACGCCCGTTCAGTGGCGTGCCTTTATCACGCCTCTGCACGTTTTTTGCACATGGTATTTCTCCCACGTTCATTCAATAGAAATTTTCTCAACAAAACAAATGTTTTCCACAGAAAAAAATTTGCAAACCTATTTCGATGAACAATAATGTCATTTATTTTGGTTCAATTCATCATGGAAATTTACGAAAGTTATTTATAATTGAATACGATTCTTTAATCTATTAATAACTTTTATATTACATGTACGTACATGCGTGTGTATATATATATATATATATATATATATATATATATACATGTATAATTTTATAAATTAAATGATATTTAAATAATCAAAAAAATATTTACATTCTGTTAAAAAAATATCGAATTTGATGATTGTTTAACACTGAGATTGTTAAAATAAAGAAAGTGAAAAATTACGAAATAGAAGTGATAGTAATGAAAAAAATATTACCTCAATCGAATTTTAAAAAAAATATAATATACATTAATGCTTTTTACATTAAACCCTTTCAAAATAATTATTAATGTATATATGAAAATCTTATTGATGTTTAAAATTCAGAAGATTTAATGTTACATTAAAAAAATCTATAAAATACTTTAATTATAAATAATACTTTAAAAGACAATAAAAGGAAACAAAAAATATATCATTTATTATTATTAATATGAACAAATCTTGTTTCTTTTAGATTGTTCTTTTTTTATTGTATAATATACCTTATATTTAAGCAGATGATAAATATTTTCAGTGCTACCATTTGTATTTAATCCTCGTTTGTATGTGGTTATAAGGTTAGTTAAGAAACCATAATAATTTTAAATACTGTGAGATATTTTAATCAAGGTATTATTTCATTATTTCAATTACTAAGTTCACAGTAAGAAATGTTTGTATCTGATCTGAAAAACTAATAAAGTTAGTTAAAGTATAAATATATATTCTGAAAATATATATTTTTATGTTCTGAGATACAACATTTTTTAAATAAATTACTTTAAATTACTTAGTTTTCGATATTACTGACTGATAAAAGTGTAATTTTTATTCCCTTTTAACATTTAATTAAAAAAGTACTATTTTTTACTCTAACAAATAAAATACGCCTGCGACATTTAAAATTTAAATAAACTTCTGAAAATTCTCATTAAAAAGTAATCGATTGTTTCTGTTATTCATAAAACAGCCGTATGAAAAACATCTTCTTAAATAAATAAATAAACTTATGGGATACAAATTTAGAAATCGAAAACTGAAAAATGCTTGATGAAATATATTTTAGAAATAATTATAAATATAATTATTAAAACACAATTGTATGTCAAATGTAATTAGTTTATCTTGACAATTACTCGTGGGTTGTATCCACTGACAGTGAAATGATTAAAGTTTCATTATGCTTTTCTTGATGTATTAATGTAATATGCTGATGCTACGATAATAAGATATGCTTTTAGCAATTCTATACGTTAAAAAAACGAAAACACATGTATGGAAATTATACGCATAATCTTTATTAAAACATATCTGCAATGCAATATTTTTTACCAAATTTATGTAAAACATGTTACGAGTTTGACTAGGTCGAATAAAGGTTGTTATTTATAGACCATGTTTTAAGTTATCTTTTTTTCAACATGTGAAATTTGGATGATTGATTGACATCGCTATATTTAATTGATGATTAAATATTGAGAATAATTTGGTCACATATAAAGATGAACAATCACATAAATATTTTATTTAAGCTGATAGTCTTTGTATACGTTTAATATTGATATACTAACTTACTGTAAATAAGTATAATGTTTTGGTTAATTGAAATATTTGTATTTTAAAATTTTAGATGTTCTTATTTATAAATATTATTTCATTACTATTTTATGAAATTAAAAAAGAAACCATTATTTGTTTTTACTACATTTTAATAATTGTAAAATTTCCAATATTAAGTATGGTTTTTATGTAAATTTCAAGTATTCTTGCCTGAATATAAATTAAATTTTATAGTGGAAAATTAAAATTATATTGTATCTTTTTTCTATTTATCTTTGATTTCGTCGATTATATTGTTAATATAATTTTCATTTTACAGTTAATTGTTATATATATATATATATATATATATATATATATATATATATATATCGTTTTTTCATTATTTTAAGTCTACCAGGATTAAAATTCAGTAAATGGCGTAAAGTATATATACAATTAATATAATTTTATTGTATCAGTTTGATAAAAGAATATAAAATTTAAAATTACTGTGCAATGTAAATTTATTGTTTCAGAAACATATTTGTATCTTAAGTGATAATAACTATGATTAAAAAAGAAAATGAATTCATTAAAAAATGAACCTTTTTAGTATAAAATATATTTTAATAGAATATTCCGTATGAAATACATACAAATATTTTTTTGGAAATTATATTTAAAATATTAAGACCCTTGTCCAATGTCTCAATTGAACAGTGATTCTCGATTTTCACGAGCTAAACGACACGTTTCTAGAACAATTATTTTATATATCTCTCTTTATTCACATTAATTTAATTTTATAATTGTGTAGTTTTAATTCCTCCTTGTATTTCAAAATATTGTATAATTCTGTTATTGTGATAAACAAGATAAATGCAAGCATAGATAATGTAACTAAATAGTTTCTATTTATTGTATAGCTTCTAAGAATAATTGTTACAACAACGACGAATACTAGCAAAGAATTATAAAAAAATATTTTATTATTTATCATTTTTCCCTTTCAGAAAAATAAATTGAATGAGTTCTTCACGGCTCTTTTTATTTGGTCAATTTAATAATATTTGACTTGAAATTTGTTAGAATTAGTATGAACGAGATTATAGTACTATTTACTTAATGGAAGAAATGCCTATTAGACGATAATATTATCTCCATAACATTTTAAACTAAATATCCCTTAAGATTGTTAAATTAATCTTTAGTGAACAGTACATCCACCGTTCAGATCCACTAGAACAGACGATGAAAATATAATTTCTACTTTTTACAAACCTTTGATAAAAGTTTTGTGAATTAACAAGACTTCTTATGTTTAAGTATTTTCTGATAAAAGTTTTGGACATATTTTATTATTATTACATTTAAACGATAATAATTTTTGATTAATTTTTATATAAAAAATATTTCGGAATAAAGCTGCTACACTACGAAATAAAACAGATAGTATATAAAAATAAATAATTTAAAATAAATAATAAATAATTTATGTTAAATATTTTAATTAATTACAAAAATCATTTATTTAAATGTAAATTTTCGTAATTAAAATCGATCCTACAGAAAATGGACCAATTGCATAATAAAAAATAAACATATAACCGATAAATATTGCAAAACAGTACATTATGTCCGTTTACTATGAATCAATGACCCGAAAAACTTTCTAACATGATAGTGTTTGGTTTTATGCTGTTAGTAATGAGAAAATTCAGTTACGACTAGAATAGGAAATTTGAAAGAAATTCTCCTACAAGGTTATGTTCTTGTGATATGTATTTTATATATATATATATATATATATATATATATATATATATATATATATATATATATATATATATTATCAATAATTATATGGAAAAGTAAAAAGACTAATAATAATTTTACTTTTGCCCGATTTGTTTAAAATTTATTATTAATTTTACTACTAATACCTACTTATATAACGTTTATAAAGTGAAATACTTGCAAAAATAAATGGTTATTCTCTTCCTTTCTAAAAATAACGAACGTTCAAGGTCTCTGTTTCTTGTATTGAATGAATTTAATGTACATATATTCTGTTACTTATAGTATAATAATTTTAATGAAGGTTAGAAATACTAGTTAGATTGTACAACTAGACAGTATATTTTTTTATGTGACTGCAAATCGAACGATTGGCTGTCTATTAATTTCCAATCGCAGATTCTTTAAATGAATATATACTTAATCAACATTATAAATAGAAATTAATTGTGTACAATCATTTCTTTCTTATATCCTGATAATTGTATTTAATATAATATGAAATTGAAAATGTATTTTAGTTTATAATTTTTTGATATTTAATGTTAAAAATTAACCATAATAAACAGAGTATTACAAAAAGCAGTTTAATAAACTATATTAAACTATAAAATTAAAACTTATTCATTTCATTATAATTATACAACAATAAATCGTTCAATTCTCACGGTTTGTCAAATATTCACTTAATATGACTGTCACATATTAAATAGGAACAAATATACAATTGTCAGTTAAAGACATAATTTGTTATTTTTACCAAAATATCAATTATTGTCATATTTAATGAAAATATCGATAAATTGTACAGTCATCAATTAATTATAGATTATATTGATAAGGATATGTTTTTTTATTGTTATGTATTAACATTTATGTAAAAAAAGCATTAAAAATACATCTAAACTTAATTCATGACAATTATGATGCATATATATATATATATATATATATATATATATATATATATATATATATATATATATATATGTGTGTGTATGTATGTATGTATGTACGAAGTAATATATATTTAGTGCAAGGTTACATACAAGCAGTGTTTGTACATACATCTTATAGAAAATAAATGCTACATATTATTGTGAACAATATTTTTTATGACAATAACATTATAAAAACATATTTTATTAATATTTAAGTAATTATGTACATATATATATATATATATATATATATATATATATTCATGTATTACTAAATACTTGTAATAAATAATATACTGAACATTACTGTATTACTGTAATTATATATAATTTCAAGGTAAAACTGGAGTTTATCTAAGTTCTTTTGTTATAAGTATAATATAATTTTTATATTTTTAAAATTTCTAAAAAAGTATTCAAGATTTGAATAATAATTGGTTAAAAGAATTTTAATTATTATGTATAAATTATTTAATTTATTTTAATGGATCTTTTTAATGTCAGGAGAGGTAAAAAGAAAGAGATACACGTGTGTATTCTTTAGTGTATACATTTAAAATGATAAAATACACACTGAATCATCTTAATACTCTCACTGTGAATTATTCAATGTAGCTGCATTCACTTTTTCATAAAATATTAGTTTTATTCAGTGAATAAAATTTTACGTAAATGTATGTAAAATTAGGTTCATAAACATATTCAACATGTGTCAGCTAGTAATCACATATGATCAATAGTCAGTCTGGAACGGGGAGTTGAATGTCCAGCAAGGACTGTGAACCTCATTAATAACGATGGAAACAAATATGTCAGTTTTAAATTGTGGAATTTATAATTTCTGACAATAGTTAAAGCCAATTAAGAATAACTATTTCATGTTTTGATATAATTTACGTTAAGTAGTATATTGAACCATTTCTTCAGTAAAGATAAAAAAAAAATATTTATTTTTATGGACCAATAGTGTTAGAAAAGTTATATAACGGAAAAATAATATAATCTTTGAAGAAAATATTACAATTATACACAATCATATAATTAAGTATTAAATAAAATTTAAAAGTTCATATGGAGGAAAACAATAAATTGTACATATATATATATATATATATATATATATATATATATATATATATATAAAATAGAAGCTCTACGTATTTATTGGCATTTATAACATGAAATTAAAATGTGACATGAACTTGTTTTGTAATCTGTCACATTGAATCCACGTGAAATTAAATGCCATAATAATTTCTATCAATTACATATATTATTCATAAATATCCTATTGCACAAATGAGTGTATGAAATCTTACTAGTAAATTAAATATTCAAACAAAAAAATTGGACAATTGTGCTTATCGGACGTTATAGTAAAGAGCTTAGTTCGCCATTCGATAAGACTGAATTGTAATTTTTAATTGTACAAACATTACGGCGCATAACACTTAATGAATCTTAAATACTTTTAAAATAGATTTATAATTTTAAACTAAACATAATTACTTTTTTATAGTCTTTTTAATGTACAGTTTTTTGTAAATGATTTCAAGTGACTGGACTTTTATATTGTACTGAATTGAAAAATGCAGTGAATAAGAGCGTTAGTAACCATATTTTATGAAATATTATATATATATATATATATATATATATATATATATATATATATATTATTAATAATTATGAATGACGAAAAAATACAGTACTATGATTGAGTCATTATTATGTTTTTAAATTAAATCCATATTTGAGATTGTATACTACGAATATTATATACATGTTTTTTTTTTCACTTTCTATAGTGAAAAGAAGTATTAGTAGATTATTTTTATACTAATCTATTTTTCTATTTAACTTTATTCTGTATGAAAAACATAAATTGTTTACTATAAGTAAATTATGCAATGTAATTAGCTGTTAAAACTATTTTCTAAAACTATTAGATTATTTATGTGTTTTACTAGAATTACTCATTAGAAAAATGCTAATTAAAAACTTATATTCACTGTTGTTTACCGTACTGTTTTTTTTTTTATTATTGATCACTTCAAACGAAATAAACAAATTATATAAATATTATTCAGGTATTTTCTGCATATTATTATATGTTAAGCGGGACTAAAAACTACAACGAATGCAAAAATGTTTCTAATTTTCCTAGATGACATAATTTCCTTTTAATAACATTTATTTCTCTTTTACTGAGATTGATTGAAATTAATCATATAGGTTATCTGGTAAAAATCGTTTACGATTTTCACTGAAAGTACAGTAATGAAAGAATCGAATTCATGCAAACTGTAACATTATACGTACATGTAAATGTGAGTGCAGCTCATGGCATATTTAAGCGTGCTATTATGTATGTATGTACGTTTTTATAAAAGTAAAAAAAAAAAACAATACATCAGCTTAAAGTTTAGCTATTTAAGAAAAATTGAAGTATTTCAGATTATTCAAATTACAAGAATGTATTTATTTTCATAAAAGAATTGTTGCGTTTCTTTATACTTGTGATGATTTATCCTAATGGTCTTCGTTCTTGTGGATCATGTTTTCTACTAATAGTCTGAGTATCTGTTTTCTACTAATAGTTTTGGCATCTTATCATACTAAAGACCTATATACTCGCCCTCTACTTAAAAATGAGATAAGTGATGAAATTAATAGTAGAAAACAGTTACTCAGACGATTCAAAGGATGAAGACTATAAGGACAACATATTCATTGCTTTTCATAAGATAGCTTTAAAATAATCTGTTAACTTATACATTTATATTGCATTAAATACTTTTTGTATTGATTTGCATAAGTCAATGTTACTGAATGAAATACTGAATGTGATTTACGGTTTAATGTATCAAAATCAGTAGAACACACTTAATAATCAGTCGTGATTTAAGTAAGTGAACTACTTTAATATTGTGTGTATGTATATATATATATATATATATATATATATATATATATATATATATACATACATACATACATACATAAACATCTAATAGTAAGATTTATTTTCAAAAACACAGTGTATTTTTAAACGAAACGCATGAATCAAAATCAATTTTCATTATACGACAAACATTAAGCATGTTTTAAAATTCATAGCGTTCGGAATATACAATGGAAGCAAAAACAATGACGTTGAACTAAACTGATTTAGTGTATAAATTAATGATAAATAAGAGAATGTTACCTGTTTGAAATGATACTCGACTACAGTTCGATTGACAAATGGTTTACGTTAATTCATAGACAGATACATATTGAAACACTAAGTGAAATTTTGTAGTCAACAAAAATATATTAAAATACTGTTTTCTTTACATAACACAATGAAAACGTGTATATTTACATTTATATATATATATATATATATATATATATATATATATATATATATATATATATATATATATATGCAGAATCTCCGAAATGAATTTAATTATTGACTGATTTTAAAAACAAATATCTGATTATTTTTTTAGAGTTATGAAACTTTCGTATAAAAAAAATTTAAAGAGTGTCAATGTTAATTAACCAAATTTTTCTGCGAATAAGAAATATTTTAATCTTCGATAAAACATTCCAATTTTGATCTATTTTACAAATATGCGATTGCATTACCAATTTAAATGTTCGTAAATGTACCACTATTGGATAAATTTGTTGGTGTAATTTAAATTGTGACACAAAAAATAAAATTTATTTTAATGATTAAATGTTAATTAGAAATATATCAAGTTTTAACTTATCATAATAGATCAGAATGACCTTTAACACCTGTATGTACTTGGTATGCCTAATACTTATGTTCTGTAAATCACATATAAAAAAAATTACCGAAATCAATTTTTTAAGAAGACTCGCCTCATTTATATCAAGTGACAAGTGTGTGGCACGAACACCACATATTTTATTTTTAAATTTTTCAATTTACATACTGCAAAAACAACCGATACATTTGTAAAAAAAATAAATAAGTACATGTAAATATATGTTATAACAATTTAAAACATTATTTTAATTTGTGCGTGTGTTCGATACGACATTCAGTCGTGAATTCTGAAGATAATATGTCATAAATGAGTTCGTTCAACGAAATTAAACATCATTTTAAGAACGTTAACGTACACGTGCCGTAATTCACAAACACATCTCTCTCTCTCTATCTATCTATCTATTTATTTACATATATATATATATATATATATATATATATATATATATATATATATATATTTAATATTAAAAAATATCATAAATATTTCCTAAGTATTTTCATCTAAATAAAGAAACTTCTAGAATTTCCTGATGAAACTAATATATTGACAAGCAAATATTTGATTGCTTTTTTGTGAAATTATTTGTTGTTTTTGTGTATAGCGTGTTACGCAAGATGTTTATAATTAGCAGTGATATCGATTTACACAATCTAAATAGCGAAAATTAAACAGATTTATTCAATACAATATGATATCATTTACTTTTAATTAACCATTACGTGCTGATTCATTTCTTCTCTTATTTAACTAACTATATTGTTTGTATTTTTTAATATATTTAATATGTACACCATTAGTAGAATTGCACAACTTGTACCTATTTCATCACTAGCAAGAGTTAAAGTTAAGTTGTAAGGCTAAAAAAGTGTGCATAAAAATAAAACATTTTTCAATTATAAACTGAATCTAAAATAAGAATAATAATAAAAAAATGTCAAAATAATTCAAATAAATATACAAGTTATAACGATTAATATATATAGGACAGAGGATATAGATATAGATATATATATATATATATATATATATATATATATATATATATATATATATATGTAAGGTCCTTAATTATATTGAGTACGTTTTAAGAACTTCACATTGAAATAAATAATAACAAATATATGTTTGAAAGGTGTAGGTCATGCTACATGGAAGTTAAATCTAAACATTTTTTTTATTATTATTTTAATTGCAATTCGAGGTTAAAAATATCTACGACGTACACTTCATTGTCAGTCATTAATAAGTTCGATTATTCAATATGCGAAATTTTGATTAGATATAAAATTACGGTTTGTAAAGGAAGGACAATTTATTTGTGAACATGAGTGTCCAGACTTTTTTACATGAAATTTAAAATTTAATTTCAAACTTTGAAAGATGGTCGATAAAATATGAGTAAAAATTAGTAAGTTTATTAATATTTTAGTTTTTCATTGCCGAATTGAATTAAAAAGGTTGAGCTCTTTAGAGGCCCGGAACCGGAAGCAAATTCCTTGCTTACCTTCATAAGTTATGCCCTTGCTGTCAAACTTATACAAGGGTAATATTATTTTAAATGTTAGAATAAGTTTAAATTGTATAATTCGAGATATAACAGTAATATGTTTATTCAAATTATACTTCCTTATTTAAAATCTATGTGCTCTAAAATCATGGTATTTCTGCCAAAAAATTTATTAAATGTAATTTGTGAATATAAATAAATTCAAATTAAAACTTTTATATATTTTCTTAAAAATATAATATTATAACAATTGAAAATGAGAAAATCTGTAAATCCTATTTTTCGATTTAGCTTATAACATAATTTAGGATTATCGGTTCACTTTCTTGTTGATTTTATAAATTTTGAAATCTGTTTTTAGATATGTGTTCTGCAAGTTTTAAAAAAATATCTGAAAGTAATTTCGATTTTTCATTTATATACACTTTACTATATGTGCAAAATTTAATTAATGAAATTTAATAACTTTGTCGACTTACATAAGTATTATGAATTGAATAAAATATTTTTATTGAAAATTTTATTAAATTAATAGAAATATCCAGATACATATACAGTTTTTATTTTTTGAAAATTTAGTTTTTCTTATTTTTATTTACTTTAGTATTTCTTTTTCGAATTAATCTTGACCTAAATCGTAAAATTGTGGTATAATATTGGATTATAGTTTTTTTTTAACAATAACTATAATGTTTATTTATATTTATCCAATCATCATTCGCCGATGAATACATTATTCATTTTAACTTTTAAATTAAACTGTATAGAGGCAAATTTTGTCGATAGTTCTTATTTGTCATTTATTTTGAAAGAAAGTATAATATTATAAGATTAGACTGGTTGCAATATGACAAAAACATATACATCCCATGTAAACTTTTTCTACAAATAATAAAATGTTTGTTTTAGTAAAAATCCTTAAACTATTCCTTTATCAAAAATTAATTTTCAGTTTGCTTTATATTTCATAACATTTATCATCAATAGTGTTATCTATTTACAAGTTCTAAATAATGAGAATTCAGTGTGTTTCAGTCAGAAAATAATAATATTAATTTGATACTTGTGTGAAATGTTCATGTTTGATAAATGTATTACAATATTCAACTGACATACTAATACAGAAACAATTCGATCAATACAGAGGCAGCATATATAAACGTATTAGTGCTTTGCATCTAACATAATCAAAGAAACGAAATAGATTTCAAATTCAAATAAATTTGAATTAATGTGAACAGATGATCACTTGCAAATAAATCGACCGCAAAGATTATCTTTTTACTGACATTCAAAATTATAATTTCGGTTTGAATGTCATCAACGTATAACATATGAAGGATTAGGTGTTTGTTTGTATGTATTATTTATGTATGTATGTATGTATGTATGTGCACATATATATATATATATATATATATATATATATATATATATATATATATATATATACATACACAAAAATGCGTGTGCGATTTTTCTTTATCTGCTCACGTATACAGGAATCATTAGCAATTTTAAAATTTCCGAAATAAATTACTGCAATTGAAAAAGTCGCCTGATGAATTTTGTTCAAATATTTATTTTGAAATATATTTAAAAATAAATTTTGATTTAAGTCTAGACTTTTTACATACGTGGCTTTTACAAATTATGCCCAAGAAAGAGACAAATGTTTTCTGATCTAACTTATTTGTATGTATAAATCTTTTATGCAAATTATTGTGTTGCTAGTATCTATTATAAAGTTATATAATATATAAACTTCTTTTTTACATATGTATACTTGATATTTATTTTTTAAAAAAAATGTAAGTAATACTCTAAATCTTTATACACAATAAACAAGCATTATTTAACGAATTTGTTTCCATTTCGAATAATAAGTCGATTTTGTGGTTAATTCATCCTATTTGAAATACAATCAACTACATTGTTTTATTGTATGTGCAATGTTTTGCACATACAATACAACAATACAAAAATTTTTTAATTGTTTTGAGTTCTCTTATTTTAAAAAAAATGTTAAAACTGTCCAAATATGTAAACAGATCATCTCTTCATAAATAATTTTTTCGCTCTTACACCAATCACATTCTTTTTAAAAAAATCACAAAATGTTAATTCTTTTTTGAGATTTTTCTGCAGATGTTAACATTCTGTAGATGATGGCATCATCATTAAAATGCCCATAAGAAACAATCAATGAATCAGTAATCATTCAATGAGCATGTTTGTTACAAAAAATTGTGGTTTGAGGAAGAATGAACTTAATTTTCTGAATTTAGTTACCACACCAAAAACTACTGTAACAGGATCAGATTGAGCCTCTTTCTTTATTGGAAAGTATAGAAAAGGGCGTATATTTGTATTAAAGAAAATTTCTATTATAATAGCATTATTGTACTGATTTTGTTTTGATTTCTTAGTATACCTTTCTTTTTCTTAAATTTTATTTTTATAGATTAAGAATAAAAATAAGATACTGTGAAAAATAATTGATTTCAGCTTATTTTTAATGTGATTACTATAGAAAAAAATTATTAGTTTTATATGTGATATTAAAACAAGGCGAGATATTTGCAATATATATATATATATATAATGTTTGCAACAGAGCTAAAAAAATATCGATATGTAAAAGCTTTTCTGTATTTGACAGTAAATGCATATTACCTGTGTTTATGTTACTTTGTGCGTCATACATTTAGTTCATAACGCTTTTTGCATTAGAATTAAACCGATGCACGTGCGTTGCACTTGCGTTAATACATGGTAATAGACAAGTATATCAAATAAATCATAAAATGCAAGACTATATTTATTCATTGTTAAAACTAAAACGTATCGTATTATACAATAAAACAATTTGATGAAATGTGAAACTGAATTCCAGAATTGTCATTTCATATGATTTTTTTTTGTTTTATAATTCGTAAGAGATTTTTTAAATATTATGCTGACTCTTAAACAATAAATTTGTATTACTTATTTAAAGTAGAGTAAGGTATTTCGGACAATACTGATTCACTAATATATAATATATTATTTGCTTTTTTGCAAAGAAAAATGTTATTTTTTGATCATATTTCTTAACTGTATGTATATATATATATATATATATATATTGAATAAATAAAATAATACATAATTACCTCCATTTATTTATTCCAACGTTAGATGATCCAGCAAACCACGGATCCAAAATAAAGACACATCGAAATGTTGTCGCTCCAACGAGCCCTTCTCTCAATGCCGGATTATCATGCAATCTTAGCCCTTTACGAAACCAGTGCACCATATGTTTTACTTGATTTCCTTTCGGGGCTCCAGTAGTCCCATCGCGACATACATCATTTCCCAGTGTGCCACCAGAGTTGCTCATTGCTTTCCACAGTCCTTCATAGCTGTCGACACCGCGCGTCAATTGAGGACCACGAATTTTTGTCATAAAGAGACTGTTCGTCCGATATATTTATTTCAGTTCAGTTTAAGAGAAAAAAGCACACTGATTCGTAAATAGTTGTCAATAAATTTAATGCACTGGTAATTACGTGCCTATGCACAAAATGCAACACACTTTGATTTTAATTTAAACGATTATTTAATGAAAAACATGGCGAATGATATTTTAATCATTGACTGTTAATCTTCATATAAATTTAAAATGTTCAAGTAGCGCACATATCTTAAAAAAATAAATATTATTAATATTTTTCTATACTAAATACCTACGAATACTACGAAGTGAATGGATGTTATTGATGATTAAATGAACATGAATTACTACTTGCATCTTTCAACAATGAACTTTAAATGAAAAAAATATATGTTACTACATATATATATATATATATATATATATATATATATATATATATATATATATATATATATATATATATATATATATATATAGTCCATTTAACTAAAACTATAAAAATGATATTTATGCTATAAAGATATGCATGCAAGTAAAAAATAATGAAAAATGTATGAAAAGCTTTTGTAGTTAAATTAAAATTAAATCATTAACGAATACTATTTGAAAGTAATCATGCAATTTTAAAATAAATTTTAAACAATAAGACACATTTATCGAATTTCTTGAAATATTTTCATTTCAAAGTTAAATATTATTTCAGTTACCAAATTTCAATTTTCAATATATTTATTTTAAATTTTTATTTATACAAGATTTTTTTCGTATTATTGATTGAACAACTATTAAATTTACTCCAGAAGCGAACTAAAATGAAAAACAAAAAATAGACTATTTTCATGTCCTGTTTTTATTACTATTTTTAATAGATTGGCATTGTTGAATCAATATTTATTCTTAACATTTTAAATTTCATAATTAACTTTTAAATAAATTTTAATAATTAATAAAAATGAATCTAATATGACTGAAATTATTAAAATATATATCTTGAAATTATAAATTTATAACTTTTGGTATTTTTTCGTCCATATAAAAAAGAAGAGGTATTACTTTTTTAATTTCTTTTATTGTTAACATTTTCTATCTAAAAATATATCGGAAAAATAAAATAGATATAGCGGAAGAATATATTTTAAAAAATTGATCAAAAAATATCTTAATGGAAGAATTAATAAAATATAAAACACATTTAATAAGTTTTTATTAAAAATAATTATTCTTAAAAAATACATTCGTTTTTATTTTTTGGCATTTTTAACGATTTGATTATAATTTGATCTATCTATCTATTTATATATATATATATATATATATATATATATATATATATATATATATAAAAAAATTATCTTTCTTTATATATGAGTGATAATTGAACCATACGTTTACTTTACATCTGCTTCAAAGACTTTTCAATTTCGTATTTGATTTTCTTAACATCGGGGATTTAAACTACATCTAACAATTTTGACATCATCTAGTAATAACGTTTCGACCTTTAAATGAAATTGTTATAAAAAGACTCGATTGTTTTTAATACATCATTATGTTATGTCGAATTAATATAAGATACTACATAAGGCTAACCAATATATGACAGCATTATTAAAGTCAGGAATCCGTCTAAAAAATTCTATCTAATACACTAACAAGTTTATGTTTACATTCTACATTTTTTTTTAATAAATTAATAATTTTAGGTATAAAGTCAGTACTTCAAACACATTATTTTTCTTCGTAAATATTATATATATATATATATATATATATATATATATAAATATATATGTATATATATATATATATATATATATATATATATATATATGTATATATTATTTTTATATTAATCAAAAAACATTTGTAGTGAAATAGGCCAGGCGTTGAGGTAGTGCTGTCGATTTGTATAAAAAATAGTGTATATATTTGAATAGGTATTTAAGCAAAAATAAATTCAAAAAAAAGGAAAAAATAATAAATACCAATGCGAAGCATGAATAAAATCTATTTCTAATGAAAATGTACATAAATAAATTATAATTTCTTAGAAATCAGGAAACGTCTTATTTATTCAAATATATTTCTTTGTTTTTAAGCTTCTATATATTGGTCTGAATAAAGATACATTTATTTGAATCTAATTTTCTAATTGATTTTTTTTACATTAATAAATTATTGAATATTTTAAACATTATAACATAGTATTTTACAGTACTAATGTATCTAATCCAGTCATTCAGTTTAAAGACCTAATAAAATTCTACACAATTAATAATGACTTTCATTCATTTTAATATTATTTAAATATGTTTTTGTTATTTTAGGATTTTGTCAAGATTGCAATTTATTATGCTTAATACAACAATTATAAAACCAAAACAAGGCATATATCGTAGATCCTGGTTCGATGTCATATTACACTCATCAGTAGCCTTCACACAAGTATTTCAAACATGATTATTTTTATTGTACGTACATATATATATATATATATATATATATATATATATATATATATATATATGTATTTTTTTAAATAAAATTGAAGTCGTAAATCAAAAACTGATAGTACAATTTGTATAAAAATAAATAACTTATTAACAATGAAATAGGCACTAAATAAATAATTAAAAAGATATGTGATATGGATAGATTAAACTGTTAATTTAGATTATATTGTTTTTTTCCTAATAAGCGTTTATTGAATAATTAGTAAAAAATAGAATGCGTCTGTAATTAAACTCAAATGAAATAACATAATTACTTTTTATGTAAAACATGTTTATAACAAAATAAAATGTTGAAACAGATATTTTACAATAAATATATTTTACATAAAATATTAATGCTCACATTTTACGAACAAAAATTGTAATATCATCACTGTTCACATTAATAGTAATACTTTTTCATCAAAAAAACACTACTTTGCACCTAAGAGTTCACAAATGCTAGTCGCAATAAAATCAATGTCTTGCATTCAGTATACAGTGAAGAATAATATAATTTGAGGAGCCACGGCATATGCAACGTGACATATATTTTTATTTTTCGCTGATTGGTGTATACCTCGTCACGTGGGTTTCAGTCACGTTGCATTCGGTGTGCTTGTTTTACGTAGTTGAGGCGGTGCAATTATAAACTTTTTATAATTACATTATAAGATTTACATTAAACTCGGAGAAGTATTAATAACAGATTGCATAGATTTGTACAATGGCGAAGGCGTTCAAATCCGTTACTGAGCGGAAGTAAACTTCCTGATTTTTATTCTTTTCTACCAACATCTTTTCTGGAAATAGTCAATTATTACTCAACTATTAGAGATTATTATTCATTTTATGATGCTATCAAAATTAAATGAAATCAATCACTTATCAATTAATTAAAGAAGTGAATCACGACCTTCTTAAACACTGGTCTTGAACTCGGAACACATTGTTCAATAGAACAATATGCTAGTCATAGACTATGAGGTTGTCTTTATTTCAGAATATATCAGTTCTGGATAATATTTCTAGAATAAAATTACGAAAAAAGGAAAAGAACAATTTAGTTTGCTGTTTGCAAATACAAAATGACGATATAGAAGTAAATAGTTGACGCGTAAACATAATTAACAGGCAAATGTGTCTTAATAAATACAATATTTTTTTTATAATTACATTTCAACATATATCAATAGTTTAGACAGTTTTTCCACGAGCAGTTTTTGTCAAAAAAAAACTATAATCATGAAAAGCGATTTATAAAAAAATTGATTACTGAAATATTATTTTCAATAATTAATACGTTTTACAACAAAGACCCAACTTATAAAAACCTGTTGTTTTATTAATCTATTTAAATAAATTTTAAGATTCTTTCGCTAATTCTATACACACATACACATATTCATACATACCTACATACTTATATACATACATATATACGTACATATGTACGTACATATATATATATATATATATATATATATATATATATATATATATATATATATATATATATATATATATAATTATAAATGTGTGTGTGTGCTTTTAGACTTTATGTAGAAAATATAAACTATCGCAGGAATGTATTTTTGCTGTTTTTAACATTTTGTAAAAGAATGTTCCGTTAAACGAAAATATTTCAATATGAATTTCTCTTTCTCTCTCTCTCTCTCTCTCTCTATATATATATATATATATATATATATATATATATATATATATATATATTCTTTTGTTATTTCCGAAAATATTTTATAAAGTTTCATTGAAGTTAACTTTTAGAATTTTTTTTAAACATTTCATTAATATTAGAATCTGTAATAATTGATTCGTGTTATTGTACATTTAACGTGTTTATCATTTTCTGAATATGAATTTTACTTCAAAAATACGAAATAATTAGTGAAGTAAATATTGAAAACACAATTTTTTATATAAAATTTAAGTGAATTTATAATCTAAGTTTTGTTTAATATTTGCTTTTTACTTTAATTAATTATGAACAATGGTCATAATTAATTAATTATGAACAATTGTGAATCAAAAATCGAGGTACATTGTATATTTCTTTTAAATTAATTTTGTTTCTGCCATTTACTTCGAAAAAAGGAATTATACACACAAACATAGAAGGCATTTTACTGTATAAGTAAATGAACATTTACAATAAACTGTACATAAGTAAAACTTGTTAAAAACTGTTTTTGTTGCTTACTAAAGTTTACTTAATACTTATTTTATTTTATTTATTTATTTTTTTATTTTATAGCGAATTTTTTGAAATTATTTTCGATAGAATTTATATTTTATATTAAACAGAAACCATTTTATTGTATCAAATAATATCATACAAGTATTTTACAAATTGAATACTGTCCTAGTAAAAAAATTATTATTGAATAAAATATTAAAAAGAACATGGTCAATAAATTGAATTCAAATTTAAATTTTGCGAATATTCAGTAACTTATTGTAACTAGCTTTCGTTATATATGTCACTGTAGTGCTTCTTTCTGATCGATGTCAGACTGCAATTGGCAAAGATTAGTGATTTTCCATAAAAGTATTACATGGAATTAGCAATTCATGAATACATATTTTTGTCATTATTAATGAAAATCAATCAGTGTATTGTGAGTTGTGTGTGATATTTAAAATAATGATTGGTATGCGATTGAAATCGGTTCAAATATACTTTTTATTATGGGAGAAAAAGAAGAAGATATAAAAACATAATATCGCAAGTAGTAATTTTAATCATGGCGCCGAGACGAACTTCAAAAAAGAGATCGAAGGAAATAAAAGACGTTTATAGTTATGACACATTAGAAATAGATAAAGTGTTGTGTCCAATATGCAGAAGTATTTTAATAGAACCTGTTACGTTACCTTGTGGACATCATTTTTGTTATTTGTGTTTTAATGAAACTGTTAACAATGCAGCTCTTGTATGTCCTCTTTGCCGGACAAGAATTAGTTCATGGCTTCGAGCTGCAAGAAAAGACAATAAAGTGATAAATGTTGTGCTTTGGAATATAATTCAAAGCAAGTTTTCAGAGAACGTGGAAAATAGAAAACGAGGAAAAGATGACATCTTGGACGAGTGTAAGTAAAAGACATAACCTAATTTTTTTTAACATGTTAAACATGTTTTTGTTTATAGATTGTATGTTTAATATATTTGTAATATTTTTTCAATATTCTACTTTTGCATAATTATTGTAGGTTTATATGTACCCGATATTAAATTATCTACCCCCGGAGAAATTCATCAAGAGTATAAAAATGAATTAGCCAAAGAAATGAAAGAAGTGATTAAGGAGCGTGAAAGAGAAGAGAAGGCATCGAAAGATTTTATCGAAAAGTTACAATTAGAAGAAGAATTAGTTGCTAAAGCTGAGGCAGAAAAAGTAAAACAGGATGGGGAAATTGCTAGAAGGTTAGCTGAGGAAGAAGCTGAAAATGTAAGAAAAGTATCTGGATTTAATTTTACTACTCCAGGATCAAGTAAAAAATCATCTTTGAAAAAAGGCCCATTAGATTCATTTGTTTTCATTACTGACATCCAAAAATGTCCAGAAATTACAAATAGCACACCTAAGTCTATTAGAAAACCATTAGGGACATGTAAATTAGATTTTTCAAAATCACAGATATGTGTTACGGAAGTATCTTCCAAAAATGACCTAACAGTAAATAATTTAACTCGCAAGTCACCAGCTTTACATCATCATTCTTTTAATGAAAAAAAGGATAAGTCATTCAGACCAAAAGTATTATTTTCATCGGAATTAACTCAGAATGATAAGAAGAAAGTCTTACTTGATGAGTGTGTACAGGATATAAATGAATCATTAAGAAATGAAACCGAAGATATAATTAAAAAAGAAATCAGTCATTTTAAGCCTATAACTATGATACCTCGTACACCACCAAAACGTGATAGACATGGCAAAGCTATAGAAAGCCCTATTATAAGAAGTAAAGCAGTTAGAATTATAGATAACACAGTTCAGTATTATAGGGTTAAGTAAGTATTATTTAATTTAATTTATTTTGTGTGTGTCTATCTGTATGTGTATGTTTATATATATATATATATATATATATATATATATATATATATATATATATATAATACATTTATAATAATTATAAAAAGTATTCATATACTTTTGATTATACAATTTTGTGATTTTTATTGAAACAAAAGTTAAACAATATATTCTTTTATCTATTAATATATTAAGATTTTTATCAAAATATAAAGTATTTATTATTTTTCATTGTTCAATTTTATCAGAAATAATAAATACTCTAAATTATATTTATTTGATTTCACAAACCATATGTTATCAAATAGTTTATTTTTAGATCTCCGTATCAAAAGTTGATATCATCTGAAAAAGATGTTCACCAGTCTGCTTTCAAACTCAATTTAAATTTTGATTCACTAGACTCTATGTGTCCTAATAAAACAAATGATTTTTCTGATGACTTTGAAATAAATGAAAATCATACTAATAATAAAGTAAATATAAAAAATTGCCAGTTTATGAGAAACGAGAATAAAGAGACTGATAAAAATAGCCAAAATATTTCAACTTCAAATCATCGTCCTAGGTTATTACATAAGTGTGTCAATAATAATCCGAATGATATTGAATTTAGTGATAATAGTTGTCCAGGTTCACCTTTTTATGGATTTGATAATGAAACAACCACAAACTATGATAATTTCACATCAATTTTCAATTACTATAATAAAAATATTCATAAAATGGATACACCATTAAATTCTGATATAACATGTTTTGATAGCACAACCACCGATAATGAAATAAATCAAATGAAAGATGAAAATGCTTTAAATGAAATAGCTCATAAAAAAATCATTGACAATGTTAGTAGTAATGCAAATTTTGATAAGAGCATTATTTTTCAACAACAATTGCTTGAAGAGGCTATTTTACAAGAGCAGAAAGATTTTGAATTGGCCTGTAAATTACAAGAAGAATTCAACAGAGATGAATCAAGAACATATACGTTAAGGAACGGAGAAAAACGTACTCCTATGAAAAAAAATACTCTTAATAGTATACTACTTTCGCAAAGATCTAAATCGAAAAAGCGTCAAAGTACTATTGATGAGATATGTGGCCGTAAGAAGTATAAAGTTTAATGATTGTATTCTGATCAAAGATATTTTTATTCCATTTAGTACATTATAATGTTACAGTGACACATTCTTTTAGCATGTTTTCATCACTAACTATAAGGTTTGATCTTATTTTTTATATGAAATGTTATTGTGTTAATATAACTAATAGATTGCTTTGATTATAAATCATTTTAAATGTTTTTATATATTTTTTGAAGATATACTGTTTTAATAATTCTCTTTAAATTTTATGTAAATCTAATTATTTATATATAAAAAAATAATTTATAAATATTATTTTGTATACTTTTTATTGAGAAATGAAGATTACTTCAAAAATAAATTAATGTTTATATTTGTGTCTAGAGTCTGTTATCAACTGTTTGGTGAAATGTTATGATGACAATAGAAAAACAGTTATATATAGAAACAAAGCATGTTTTTTTATAATTGTTTTGTTTTGCATGTACAGTATTTGTCATTTCACATTTTTATATTACAGGTAGAACATTTAAGGTGACATTAAATGTGAATAGAAATTGTTTTGAAAAATTTATATTTTAATAGTGTAAAAGTATCAATTTTTTAAACTATAATAGACATATTTCAATATATTTGTTTCCTTTCAGGTCTTTTTTTCATTCATTAAAAAGAGGAATATTATTTGGTTTTGTAACCAAAATATGCAAACTCTTATATTGTCTATATAAGAATAAATGTTCATTTGTGTATTGTAATTTGTTGTCTTTATATGTTGAATACTTGCTTTTCATGATATTTATTACATATTTTTTTTAGATGCTTATTGTTTAGTATACAATAAAATTTAAATTGACTCATGATGACATATGTATAACCTGTTTGTAAATTCAGTGCTGACATTTTTTTGTAACTGAAATAATTAGTTATGAATCTCCATTAGTTATTTTCTTTAAAAAAATACTCAATACTAATTCTTAATTAAAAATAACACTAATGTAATTTTTAATTGTTTAGTAATTATTTTTTCTTTCAGCTTGACTATTTAGGTTTATACATTAGGTCATCAAAATCTGAGTTATAAATCACAAGTAACAGATTTATTGTGTGCATGAAAATTAATAATTATAGTTAGTGATGATTTTTTTGTGCAGACACATATACCTCAATCTCTAAAAATATAGGTTTATCAGAAAGACTGTATAATTAATGTAGTTATATCAAATTTATGTGTGCATAGTAGCAATCAATATCAGTGTAAGTGTGAACTTACTGTTATAATGAAATTAATATTCATAAATGTATACAATTGTGGAAAAAGATTTTGTTTTATTTCCAGAGCACTAAAATGAAATCAATATATAATTATAAAATATCATGAATTTTAAATCTGCTTTATAAATAAGATATTTAAAAAATTGATTCTACAATTATCATTTCATGATTTGGTCAATAATTAAAAGATTTTACTTCCATGTTTTGTGATGTGCTAGATGTAATAAAAATTATTTACAGCTGTTTACTTATACCTAAACAAATAATGACAGATCAGTGTTTGCATTTGAACAATGTGTGATTTAATTTTGTTCTATAATCTTTTTTCTTTTATGTTTGTCTAGTCAAGATATAAAATATATACATAAAATAAACATTTAAATTTATAATATGTATCAAATAATTATTATGGACGTTTTTTTTTATTTGTATAACATTTCTGCTGACATTCATTTAAAAATATGCTCTTCCAAGTACATTTATAAACTGTATAGATTAAATAGTTTTTGTATCTGTATAAAAATGAACAGTGTTTGATAAGAGAGTAAAAAACCTGTCAAAAATGACATTGTTCGGCATGTCATTAACTATTATAAAAAAAAAAAAAATATTTTTGCTTAATATTCTAACGTTATGCATATAATTTTAATATATTTTTAAGTATTTACTCGTATACTATAGTGTAAAATAAATTGTTAATAGCTTAAAGGTAGTTAGAAAGTAATGTCATATATGTACATATATATATATATTATATCTTTCTATATACTTTTTATTCCAAATCAATCTGAATATATAAATATTTTAATTACAACTTATCAGTGCTGTGCATATACTATTATAAAATTTGGTATCATTTAAAGAAAAGAAAACTGTGATTGTTGGGGTAATTAGATCTGTGTGCAATTTTACTTTTTGACAGGATTTTTCTTTCATTTAAAAGTGCTAATAAAAATATTTCAAATTATCTACTACCACTAAAATTAATCTAAGAAGTTGCATCTTCTGTAACTCGTACTATACTTTTTACATTGTGTATTTATATAGAAGATTTTCATGTCAATACCAGTCATTCCTAATGGCATTGACAATATATTTTTTGTCATTTATTACAGTATGTTTTTTGTTTACAATATATTATAAAAGTTTTCAGTATTTGTTTCAAAACAATTGTTTAATTACTTTATTGCAAATAAACATTTTTTATACAATATATATATATTAATTTCTAAATTAGTACTTACACATTTTTTTATTCTAATATATTTTTACATTGAACCAGATACAGTGTTATTAAAATCATATTATTATTAATTATATTGGATTAATTTTAATAAACACCAATATTAAATTATTAGTATGAGAATAGTTGTTTGATAAATGTTGAATTCTGTATTTGTTAAAATGTTTTAGTGGAACATTTCGTTTAAGACATAAACTATGGAGTGTTATTAATTGCAATAAAATTAAATCATTGAAAATCTCTTAAATGAAAATAATAAAAAAATATCTAACTATATAATTTAAATACAATTTGAAACCATATGTGTTTCAGTTTATAAATAATGTTTGGCTTTAAATATAAACATAAATTGTTTGATTTTGCCTATTAATAATAATAGTATCGTGTGGAATGGATTTTAGAAGAGAAAATAAGCAATCATATGTTATCCTAAGCTTGATAAATTTCAATATTTAGGATTGGTGATATTCTGTGTCTTTTGTAAAATGTTTCACATGCTACTTAACAACAAAACAATACTGTTATTCATATAAAGGAAAATATGATAATTCAGTAATGTGGGTTTCGAAATTAAAAAAAAATAATTTCGTATTCTAAATGTTCACGGATAGAAAGAAAAACTTTTTGAAATCTTAGTGGAAGATTATTTCAGCTGTAATTTTAAAATCAAAATTAAGTCATATAAATAATAAAGTATCATAAATATATAATGTATTGAGGATTAAAAGTGATTTCTGAAAAAAAATTCACATATATATATATATATATATATATATATATTTGTATATATATATATATATTTGTACATATATATATATATATATATATATATATATAAATAATTTAAAAAAAATCAAATATAACAATATTGCATACAATTGAAACCGTTTTTATTATCACATACGTGTAATTAAATTTTGAAATTGCTTCACTTTACAATATTTATCTTTTATGCAATTAAAAATATAAGTAAAACTCATTTTTCTAATATTCACAGTGAATAATAATTCCATTTGAATGCATATTTGATGTTTATTGATAATATGAAAGCTTATTTTAATTATTAATACCTGTTTAATTAACAATTACTATCTGAGAACCAGGTTATAAAAAATAAAAATATTGTTTCAAAAAATAGTTTTATAAAACAAGTATAATTTTATACTGTGATTGTTTTTGTATTATGTTGTCTGATATTTTTTTGTAAAGGATCAGAGGCCATTATCATTGTGATGGAAATAATTTTTATAGAAAAAAATAAAACGTTTCATTTATTAATCATTGTTGTTTTTGAGACGTTCTTTAATGTTTCCATCATTCCGTTAATAATAGTTTTTTTTATCAACTAATTATACCATATATACACCATTTTTCCTTACCAGTTCATAATCCGTTCGTATTTATTACTTAGGCTGTTTTTATAACTGATATAAACCAAGCCAAAAGAATTTTATTGTTGATATGTATTCTTGGATACCTTATAATCAGTTTCATTAAAGGATATAAATTTAGTTCCACAATTGGATTCTTCATTTACCTCATGAACTACAAACATTATTTCTACACAATAATTGATTCTTTTTGATTATTATTTATTCGCATTTCGAAGGCGATATATCATTCTCAGGACACTAAAGTGTAGAAAAGCCGAAATGTGCACAAAAAATCAAAAATTATCAATTTATTAATCAGAAAAAAACATTGTTTCATTTTGTGAAAGTAAACTTATTCACAGCACCAAAATTTATATTCTGAATAAATTCAGTCATTAAGTAACTAATTGAATCGACGACTAAATAATAAATTAATCAAGCAGAAACTAACATTAAAATCCTTTTAAAACGATATAGTTCATTTTAGATTTATGTTCAGGTGACTAACACATTAAATTTCCAGAAGTAAAACTAAGACGATATCTAACGATCTTTATTTGTTATCAGATAAAGTAATAATCAGCGATGATCTTGTATTCATTACTGGTAGCCATCTAAATCTGAGTGTGTTTCAAACCGTAAAGTTCATTAACATGCTATTTTTCCTCTAAATTTATCTTGATTCGTGTTGATTCTGTTTCTAATCTTCTAATACAAAAAAATAAATAAATACAAAAAGTATAATTGGCTGAAATGAATTGTGATTTATGTGACTAGGAAGTAATTTAGATTTTAATTATTAAAACAAAAGTAATATAAATATTTTTTATTCATACTACATACAACTATTATAAAATTTATAAAACTAAATATTTACAAATTATATATATATATATATATATATATATATATATATATATATATATATATATATATAACTGAATTGAATAGTCATATATTTTTTGATCCATACAATATAAGAAAAGTATGCATATGTACAATTCATTTAGAAATAACATCTACAATACTTTTTAAATAAGTTAAAATGCATTGCGAACATTTGTTTTTTTTAAAAATTCAATATTTGTGACATACTTGAACAATGATTAAGATATAAGCCGATTAATTCTATATATTATTTAAGTTTTCGTTTAATATTTCGTATCAGTAACTTATATGGACATTACCCTTTCATATAGACTAGAAAATATATTTTTTAAATTTCATTTTTAAAAACATGCAACAAAAATAGTGCTATTGTAAGCTTACGTATATATTTTAAATTATTTGCATTGAAATCAATATTGTGTGGACGTAACGATATTATTTTATCTAATTTTTAAGTATCCAGTTAAAATATCTAAACAAATAATACGTATATCTTTTAATAGAGAAGCATCTTTGTACTTATAATATTAATTCTTTTCTATTAAAGTTATGTGTGTGTTTACAAAATACTGTTCTTTATTTCTTGTTTGTTTAATTTTTTTTAGAAATGACTATTTATTGTGCAGCAAATTCAGTTGTTCGAAAGTCAGTTGCTTAAATTAGTGTTTTTATTAACAATAAAATTGAAATGCATTTCCATTACATATTATATAAGACACGTTTTTCGAATAAAAATTCGTCGCAATTTATCTAAAGAAATATTTATTTAAAATGGATAAATACGAATAAACTCAAAACTAAATTATTTAATATTTAAAATTGGTTATTGTACGAAATGAATAATTTTATTCTCGAGTTTCGCTATTTTTTAGTTCATTCACTTCAGCTATTTATAGATTAGGGATCCGTTATTATTTAATTACAAATCCGTTATCTTTTAGGGAACTTAAACAAAAAAATCTTAATGTTTAATACATGAAGTGTTTATACAATTAAATAAATCTATTTAAATCAATTATATTTTGTACTACTTTTATTTAAATAATTAAGAACGAAATTTAACTGTAATTATAAAAAAGTACAAAAACAAGAACATGAAAATACTATTAATTTAACAAAAAAAATCTTTTAATTTATCCAAACGCGTGTATCGTTAAAAGTTCATGGTTTTCTAAATATACCAGCAAAAAGGATTGTTTGCGACGAATGATCATAAATAGTGTAAATAAATGGATGATTACAAGTAAATATTGCTGGTTCTGCAGGACGGCCTGAACGGAGTGTAATTAATACTGTTGCAGCAGCTGAAACGGTACCTTTTTCATCAACTTCAATTTTAGCTTTGTGAAGAGCGTCCCCTACGTCAATATTGTTTTGACCGGTGAGAGTTGATAAATCAGACGTAGACTTGAAAAGGTCACCGACACCTAATGTTTCTAAAACCTGCAAATTGTAAAAGTACTGTCTTTTTTATTCAATCAAATAGTAATATATACATATATGAAGAGGCAGGTACTTATCTTAATATCACTTAAATAAATTCACCGAACACTTTTTATAAAAGCCGTATGCATGCGATACTAAAAAAAGCTTTCTAAATCTAAAAAGATTGTTTGTGTAATAATGATTCGTTTAAATTGTATATATTTCTTTATTATGGTTTTCTATAAACACCAGCGAACAAAATACTTTTATTACTTTTGTCATAAATAATATAAATAAATGGACGTCGACATGCAAATGTCACGGAATTAAAGTCTAACATGCGGTATGAAATCATATTAGTTGCCGCTGCTGCTTCAGATCCGTCTTCGTCGAGTATGAGTTTGGCAACATGCTTTGCGTTATTGAAATGTATATTTTCTGTATTTGTTAAACCGGAGAAATCGGCGTTGTTATGAAAAATATCGCCCGCGCCAAGCTTTTGAAGAATCTGATGTGAAATAAAAATTAGCCATCACCAAAATAAGCGGATGTGCGAAAAATAACATGCATTGTTTTTTTTTTTTAATTATTCAATCAAAAATTAAAAATAATTCACTTGTAACAGCCATGCAATGATAAAGAAAATTAAATGTTTGTTAAATACAAAATTACACTTTGGAGTACGATCGTGATATAATATTTTAATCATTAAATCATCCACCAATTTATGATTTCAGCACTTATTTACAAATATTAATAATATATTTTTCAACTTTATATCAAATATAAAAAAGTGTCATAAATATTCAAATAGAAGACTTTATAATAAATTAATACTTACAGGAACTAAATCAACTGTTTGCTCCATAGTGAATTTAGGTAATGAAACAATCACGCTTTTTGGATACATTCCGTCTTCTCTGACAAGTTCTTGGAAGTTTGTTCCATTTAATTTGCTAAGAATGTTATCAACACCGGTATCTGTTGCGAACGGTGGAAGGAAAATGTACATACTAACATCTTTTCCTACATATGGTAGTTCTAAAATGTGGGCTCCGAGATATTCAGATACCTCTGAAATAACGCAAAATTAAATATTATAATTAAAACCAATAAATTATATTTCTACTAAAATTTAATTACAGTAATTACTGTGTGTAATTATTATTAGCGTTCAATATTATTTTGTGGGGTTGAATTCAATTCTAACACCATTATTCAATTTACTATATGCCTCTCTGTCTATAATGTCTGCCATGAGTTATTTTCTTTTTCTAATACTTTTAGCATAGATGGTATTTTTAAAATAAGTGTATTTTATTATTATTTATTTTAATTATGTGTGGATTTATAATAATTGTAAAATAATTATTGTATTCTTTTTTATTAGTCTGAAAATTTATTAAAATATTGATTTTATTCAATAGCCATGCAAAAAACAGCAAAAATTGTACTCTACTTTTATTTGATAAATTTTTTATCGGGTAATTCTGACTATTTAATTTATTCGACACTGGGAACAAATATTCATAATTCTAATTAGGAAATTGTATATCTAGTTTATCACGCAATAATTTCTTAACTGAAGTAAACTACTCTGTTGAAACGGAGTTCGTTGTCTAATAAAATAAAATGATAAACAAGTAATTACCGTGATTGAATGTACCCTCTTGAACCATCATATCGACAAATGTTTTCTCCGATCCTGAAATATGAAATACGGTCTTACGAGTGACTTCGGGATCGAACTGCGACTCCCAGTTTCCTTTGAAATATGCAGCATTTGCAAGCACCAAATTCGTGGTAGTGTCAATTGTACCAGGTGGGAGGAGATCTTTAATTTGTCCTTTCGTAATTTTTTCTATCCAGTTATTAATTTCAACTGTTGCTTTATCGGGATTGTTGCGAAAATCGGTTTTCTTCAATTCTTGTGCGAATATTGTTGCCATACACGGTCTGACGCCTGCATCTTGAGCTACGTATATACGATTTGCGGACACAAAGTCGTAACTTTGATTTGCACTGTTTATCGTCCTCAATAATTTTTCAAAGTTGTACGCTTGCATAACGTCGATTTTATCCTATATAGAAATAACATTTAATGAAGGTGTACAGCTTGTAATGAATTTTCAAGTTGTTTCAAAAAATCAGTATGTATGAATATCCATAACTGACTGTTTAATTACTAATTTTTATAAAAATCTTCAATTAAAATTTGAAATAATTTCTTAAACAAATATTTACCTGGTTAGAAGGAAGCCTTAAGGCATATTTGAGTGACACTTCAGTATGATTCCGTGATATGAAATATGCCAACAATAAAGCATGGTACGTGCTGTACGGTGAAAAGAAAACACTGCTTGTTGGATTTTGATGAACGATCTCTTTCATCATTGCTAGTGAAAATTCTTGTTGACCAATATATAATGATTTACGTGCATTATTATTATTTACACCACGGCTGTCGTTATTGGTTAAACATTGAGGTTGAACTATTAATACAGCTTTTAGTAAAAGCATGGACAGAATTGTGATTCGGATGTACATTTTTATCTGAAACAAAGAAAATATATATTACTCTATCAAATCTTTTTAAACAAAAAGTTTTTTTGGAAAAATTATTTCATAAAAAACATTTAATGTATTTTACAAACATACATACATACACACATACACTTACATTACAAACATACACTTTTGATTTTCTTATCTCTTTACAAAATATTTATGAAGGGTTTTTTTAGAAAAATATAATTTAGTAAAAAATAAAATTGATTTTTTGAAATTAAAAAAAATATTTTACATACAAACTCAATGCCAAATTTTGTTTATTATTATGTATTTATTTATCTTTCGGGTTATCTGTTATAATTATTATAAAAGGAGGGAAACGACTTGGTAGATATAATTTATATGATTAAGATTGAAATCACAATAATAAACGTTTGAATGTAATAAATAATCACAGAAGAACAAAAAAAAGATTGTTGTAAGGAAAGACAACATCGTATTAAATTTTTATAATAGTACAAAAAAAATATAACAATAATATTATAGTAGCATATTAGTATAATTATTTTAGGTTTAAAATAATAAAACATATTATAGAAAATTTAGAGTTTATAATGATGTTTTATCGACTTAAAGAAAAGCATCTTTCTTTCTTTAAGTAGAGAAACATTGCAATGTGTATTGGTGGACTTCGATCTTCGTCATAGTTATTAAATATGATTTATTTGATATGAGCCTCTGATAATCTTAAATAATGTTTTAAAAAATAGCAACAACAAAAAATATTATCGCCATTATTAATTCAAAATGTGTTAATAAAAATACAAAGAAACGTACTTGCTCTACTTCTGATATAAAGGCCAAAATGATCTTTCCAAAATAATTATTAAATGAATTTATAAAAAAAATCGCAATTTCTTCAATTTAATTCCTAAAATTTATCATTCAAATATTTTTATAATACATTTCAAACAAACATTTTTTTATCTTTTCATTTAACAATGAATTATCTGAACAAATTAATTCAAGGGTTTTTTATTGTTATTCTATCTAATTTTTCAATTCATTTTAAACTATTTTTTTTAAAAAAAATCCCAATACTTGCATTTGATCTATTTACCTATTAAAAGATATTTAACTATTTGAAAACATAAACCAGTAAATAATACACGATAACCGAAAAACATGTACAATATATTTTATAATCAGAATTTTGACGGACAAAGTAAATGAAATACCCTATTTTATATTATTTATTTTTTGTGGTTTTAAAATACATCACTAGTTTTAAAAGAATTACAACAGCCGGGTTTTTTTGCTGATTTCTTACGAATTTAAAGGTAAGAAAATTAATAAATTTTATCTGACTTTCAAGATATATATATATATATATATATATATATATATATATATATATATATATATATACATACATACATACATACATATATACATATAAATTTAAAAAATGTACAAAAATAAATTGAAATTAGTTTGTCTATCTAGAAAACAGATATGTAGAAAAATATGATTAAAAATTAGTGAAATTATTTAACTGGTTTTATATTTTATTCATTTCTACTAACCGGTATTATTTGTTTATTTTTTTTGCAAGTTTCATGCATGTTACTTTCACTGCATCGACATTAATTTCTTTATTAAGAGTTATAGCTACGCAACATTAAACAGATGAAAATATAATTACTCATTAACATCATATATTAAAATACAAATTGTTATGTATATATATATATATATATATATATATATCTTAATAAATAAAATGATCATATTAGTTCCATAATTGAATTGAAATTTCTATTCTTTTTTTTAACTATAAAGGTATAATATATAATGTTGTATTGCAAATAGCTAATTGCAGTATAAGTATAGTTTCTTAACAATTTAAATATATATATTAAATATTTTCTAGTACAAAGTCCGTTTCCGTTGTCACATTATTGATAAATGATTTATTCTTATATTCAGTATATAATACAAGATATTTGTAATACACGAAAGCAATATAAAAAATGTATCATATTTTGTCGTTATACATATATGAATTACAAATACAGCTATTGTCACATTTCCGAAGAGAATAACATATAGGAGAAAGTGTCATCAAGAAATCTCATATGACCCCCTTTCATACAAATGCAATACCACTTTCAAATAAATCTTTGTGAACTTGAACACACTGTTCTTGTTTTGTATTATGTTATTGTGGAACGTTTATTTTTTGGTATGTTTTATTTATTACCTGTGTTTAAAGTAATATTTTGGTTTCATTTCTTATTACAAAGACACATGTTTAATTTATTCTCATTATATATATATATATATATATATATATATATGTATATATATAAAATACAACAACAATAAAATATTTTTAAGTGTGCTAAATATTTGTTTTCTTATTTCTACAAAATTTTATTGATTTAATGTTTTATTTTCTTACATATTTGTTTATAAAAGAAGAATGTTTTAATTTGTTTATAATACGCAATAAATCAATAAATACATTAAGCAATATAGTTATATTCTGTAATTTAATTTTCTGTAAATTTGTATAACCAATCTTCCTAATACCTTAATACGATCTTTGTAAATTTCATTTGTTCTCTGTTAGTTTTAAATCATTGTTGAAAGTAAAATTTCAAATCCCAGACAATATTCAACAAACTATCTAAAAACGAATAGTTGAAACCGGTTATTCTCTGTAAATAAGTATAGATACGCAGAAATATAATAAAAAATAAAATTGAATAATGTCGCTGTTTCCGATCTTCCTTTCTTATGTAAATGTAGGTAAAAACTACCTCATCTTATTTTTACTGTCTTCAACTATAAATTTTAATGTTTTCAATTTATATCTTAGTGAAAAGATTGTTTCAATCAGGAAGAGAAATCGGTGTGGCTGTACAGACTTATCTAATCTATATTTATAATTTAAAAATATTGTTTCTGTTATTTTTTGAATTTATAAGAATGAAAGAGTGAATTACTATTCGTATTATAAATATCTATATTTATTGTATTATTTTCCTGAGCATCTGTTTCTCATAATTGCCCTGTGTGAAATTTTATGTTGGGGTTTTTGCTGGAAATACTTATTTTACTGTTGGAACTAATTTAAAAAGGAATGAGAGAGATATAGATTGAAACTATGAAGAAAAATAAAATAATTAAATCCTACCTCAGTGCAAATTTTACCAGTAAGAGTCTACTTATATTCTAAACCACGTATTTCAAAAAACTCAATATTTAAATCTCATAAAATGTTAATCCGTGAAACAGAACAAAAAAGTAGAAAATTAATAATGTGCGTATGAGACAATTTTATTGTAAAATATATAATTAATAGTATGTACACAAATACGTCTATGTTTATATATATATATATATATATATATATATATATATAAATATATATATATATATATATATATATATATATATATATATATATATATAATTTTGTTGCATGTTTCTATATATGTATATATTCATTATTAAATGTTAAATCAATAAAGTGTATATTATAATCAAAAAATAACAAGCCTTATCAAAAAAAAAAAAATCAGAATAGTTATCATAGTATTGTACTAATTCATCGGTGTAATTTGTGAATTTATCAACATACATTCTTGGTGATATATTTAATTATTTTTAAAGTTTATCTGAATTCATTTACGCATTTCTTAACATTTATCTGAACTGGCTTCTTATCTAATATGTATTTAAACAAATTTAAAGAATCTTCATTTCGTTCTACGCACGCTTTCATCAATGTTATTCCATTGTCTTAAAAAGATAAGTATATACAAAATCACCGCTATTTTTGACTACTATTGTAGCAACAAGATTTTATAAATTTGTTAAGGGTTTGTTTTTTATACAAATTGTGTTGATATTGTTATACCAAAATAAAAAAAAAACAATATAAGATTCCGAATAATAATTTGGTTGAATGAATCTATATTTTGTTGAATATTTAATGATTAGTTAGTGAACCTTAAATAAGCTATAATGATTAAAAATAAATATATGATGTAATAATATATTTCCTATATAGATACTACTCGAAAGCAAAACTATTCATTGAAAAACATACGGTTTTTATGTTTATTAGAACTCCCATTTATAAAAAAAAATTTGTACTGTAAGATATATTTAAATTCATATTTATACTTTTTTTTATATGTACATATATATATATATATATATATATATATATATGTATATATATATATATATATATATATATATATATATATATGTATAAATATGTATATATGTATAAATATGTATATATATATATATATATGTGTATATATATATATATATATATATATATATATACACATCAATTTATTCATACATTCTTCTTATAATATGTAAATTTATTTCAATGGTAGATTCAAATAGATTTATGATATTTTATTTTAAGCAATATATTTGAAATCGACTGACAAATAAAGTTTCGGTGACACGTGCTCTGTGTTAATAGTATATATATATATATATATATATATATATATATATATATATATATATATATATATATATATACACTTGTGCAAATCTATAACCTTCATACAAATCGACGAACGATTATACATCATGTATTGAATTAAATTACATCACATTACATTGTAAAAATTGACCCTGACATAGAGTATGAATTCGAAATGACAAAAAAATTGTATCCGCGGACAACATTCACATAAATTTATTGTTTACCAGTATAAATTAGTATGTTTACTGAAAATAGTAAATTATCAGTGATATATAAATGTTCGGATTTTTTCCAAAAATTAGTAAAAGTACCGTTTTGTTCATTGTGATAACTAAAAAAAGTCCTTGACAGCAAAGGAAACTAAAAAAGTAATAAAATCAATTAGTAAGATTAAAAAAAATAAATCGACTAGCGAATTAAGTACAATTACAAGTTATGAAATTTTTATCAAATTATGTGTATTTAATGCGGTATATTTCCGGTTAATATTTAGGGTTCGATTGTAAAAAATAAACATATTCATTATACGAGAAATAGAACTTCATTGAAATTGCATATAATTAAAATGCATGAATGTGTGTACTTGTGTGTATATATATATATATATATATATATATATATATATATATATATATATATATATATATATACATATATACATAGATCTCTCATTGTATAATTAACTGACTATTTGTATTCAATCTGCATTTATTGATTTTTATGTAAGAAAATTCTGCTTAAGTGATGGATTCATGGTATTTTTATTCAATGTAGTAAATTCAATATGTAAAAAAAATGTTTAAATTTGTTATATTTTTTATCAAAAAAATATTATTTAAAATTTTAAAATTAAAATATCTGGAATTATATCATTAGTGTTTACAAACTTAATTTAAATATATTTTTATGGGCATGCGAATTGGTAAATATTTAATGTTTTTATTTAAGTAAATGTGTAATTCTATAAGCATTTAAATCTTTACATAATCATGTCAGTACTAAAATGCAATGAAAATAATTTAATGGGCTTTTTAATGAAGATAATTGATTGATTTTGTTTAAGAACTAATGTAATTTTTCAGAAAATCAATGTCAACATTGAAAAAACAATCGTCAAATGAATGATTCATTTACTTTTATTACTTGCTACCAAACAATAATCGTAATCAGAATATTTTTACTACAGTTTTTTTTTGTGATTAAATTCAGTAATAGAATCATAATATAAATTTTCTCACAATGACTCATAAAAGGTAATATCTGACAACAATTGATTTAAACCAAATATTGGACACGGATTCGATTTTTTATGAACAATAAATGTTATATGAATATATTCTATGAATTTCTCTCTATGCCTTTTAAACATTGATTAACTTTAAATAAATATATACATTTATTTTTTTTACTCTTTCTATTCAACCATTAATAATTTAATTTAATTGCAAGCGTTTCTATTACAATATACTACGAATACGATTCAAATGAAATCATACTTGTAATACAGATATAACATTTCAATACGGACTTCTCAATTAAATATTTATTAGTTCTAAAAAGACCGTCGTATGATTCGAAGAATGCGCAGTAGTTTTTTGCGAAGTAATAAAGATGTAAATCCATTTGTATTTCTTTCTTGGAAATATACTTTTGTACGAAAACAAGCGGATTACAATACAACGTCTTTTCTAGGCAATTTATTCATATGTTATTGAAGCTCTGATTCGCAATTTTTTGTTCATTGAAAAAATATATAGGGAGTAACGTTGGATCCATATCTCTCTTTATATTAATTATTACCAACAAAGAATATCGTATTAAAAAAATGGTTAAATAATTCATGACAAGAATTGAATATATATATATATATATATATATATATATATATGTACATGTATGTGGGTGTATATATATATATATATATATAACGTTACTCAAAATCAAATAAATGTATGAAATCATAAGAAAAACAAACTGGAATTACAGAAATAACAGAAAAATAAATTGTTTACGATATTTTAAAAGAAAAGATAGGTTATAAAAATTACATAATAGAATGGAAATGAAAAAATATAAAAATATCCAGAAAGAGACTTATGAATAGACATAAGCATATCAGAAGTTCAGTGGAAATGATCAGAAAATATAAAAGAACTGAAAGAAATTTAAACAGAGCTTTAATAGTAGATTGTTGTTATATATATATATATATATATATATATATATATATATATATATATATATATAAATTTAACATGCTCCAAAAATACTAATAATGTCAGTACATAACTTATATTTATTAAAATAGCCTATTTATTGAGCATTGATTTTATGATTTCTCATGTTTAAATTCCGGGCCATGCTTGTTCAGTATAGTTAAATTGTAGTCAATAAAAGAAAGAGAAGGATCAGCTTAGACAGTAAATCTAGAATAACCGACTACGAGTATAACTGTTATAGAAAATCTTCTGTTCCTTTAAGAATGTGAGAATTGAGTACAGGGCTAACGACTCTGTCTTGGGAAGTCCATTAAATATGACCACAGCTGGAGAGGCTTAATAGTCGTCAATTAAGAGAATAACAGTTCTTGTCTTTAATGTATGTATATATATATATATGTATATATATATATTAATAAGGCCTGGCAATACAAATATCTATAAAAAAGCTTTTTATTAAAGTAAAATAATTTTCATTAAAGTACAAACATGTCCTGCGGTTAATTAAATTTTAACCAAATATAATTAATGATAAAATTTGATGAAATATATTTAAAATAAAACTAATGATGATTCAAATTGGAAATAATATAAAATGGAATTATTATTGAAAGTGTAAATATTTAAAAAACAAAACCTCTAGGCAAAACTTTGTTTTGTTTGCTTCAAACTAAAGAAATATAGTATGTTCATTATTGATTTTTTTTAATTTTGTTTCTCTTCACTAATGAATCTTTAATTATATAGCACTGTATATATTGGAGCATTATTTATAAAAATAATATTAAACACAAAAAAAGAAAAGTTTTTGCACGTTTTAGAAATTTATTAAAAGAAATATAAAATAGAATAGTTATTTCTTTCAACATGATATATATATATATATATATATATATATATATATATAAATATATAAAGAATATGAAATGAAGTATTTTCAATTTAAAATAAAATAAAAAGACTTAATGTATCAATTTATATCATAAAATCTGTAAAATATTTTAACAAAAATGTCACTCAGTCTTAGATTTCTAAATAATGGTAAATAAAAAAAAAACAATAGGTATATGTATATATATATATATATATATATATATATATATATATATATATATATATATATATATCTCAAATTAGTACAAATAATGAACAATTGCGTGTTTGTAATGAAAGTCTTAAGTGAATTGTTCATTGTGAAGGTATTATAGGTAGACGGATGTTTAAAGTTATTGTAATGTACAATGTTTTCGAAATTAGGAATTTACCTACGTTGCAATACAATAAATCAACATATGGATGTAAAATGCATTTTGTGTACACCAACGTGAAATACAGAAAAGGATTGTACAGCGTGACGTCACGCGTTAGTCAGGGATTTCCAAATGACCACAGGTCGTGAGAGTAAAAACTGATTCATTAACGATGAGTACAAACACGCATAACCATACGTATATACACACACGAGTATATTTATTTTTATATGTACATGCATCAATGATCTCAACATTTTTTAATAACATTTTCAACGAACATGTAATCAATTAGTTATATCAGGATGGACGCGGAAATGTGAAAAATTCTACAATTACAAAATTCGTTATCTGTTCTCGTTTCCACAGAAAGATATTACTAATATGTTAATCATGACATTGATCAAGTTTCAAATTACGTGCTGTAGATTTTTTTGTTCATTCAGAGTTATTTAAAATGGCTTCAAAAAGAACAAACTCAATAATAAAATAAAATAAGACAATAAATTCTAATCAAGACAATAATACAATATTTGATATTGACTTAATATAAATTATGATTATTCTATCTAGCATTGCAGTGTATATATATATATATATATATATATATATATATATATATATATATCAAATTTGTTTATATAGATCTAAAAATGAAATGTATCGAAAATACTCTAAGTTAATATTAAGTGTCCAAATTAATTCGGTGCTTTTTTTTAAAAAAAATGATTTTTTACGGAAATTGTAATACATTTCAGTCGTGAAATTATCCCCCATTATTTTGTAAAACTTTTTTTTATCTGTCGAGTAATTGCAATGCCTAATATTCTGATTTACGGATGTCATCGTGTTCACTACTGTTTGTGGGGTTATCAAACTACTTGGCCAGTTATATAGTATTTTTTAAATGTTAAGGTCGGTACTTCAAAATCCTAAAACGACGAGAAAATATTGCAATTAAAATAGATTGATGATTGATTTCATTTAGGGGTATCAAATTAATTTTTCGACCGAATATATAAAATCGTTACACTTTTGAATATATTATGATTATAAAAAAAGATAAGATGAATTTTCAGTCTCAAGATATATATATATTTATATATATATATATATATATATATATATATATATATATATATATATATCATAATACATTTTTAAATAAAAACTAAAACATTAGAACAATCATTATTTCTATATATTTTTTTATTATCAAAATAGTATGTATAAATACAATCAAGCTATCAATTTCTAAAATATTAATAGAGTAATTAATTTTAATCTACGTTTACACGTATTATATATATATATATATATATATATATATATATATATATATATATATCCATTAGCATATACATTTATTTTAGTTTTGCATAAATTTCTATTGTAATTATTTTTATTATAAATGTGAGTAACTTGTTGAAATGACTGTGCAATGTTAATTACGTACATTAAACAATTTGAATAATGATTAAAATACTATGTTTTACTCTACACATCAACAATTTTAATGATAATGAAATTGTTCAGAACTGTTTAACGAACATAAAAATTCAATTATATTTATCCGCGTCGTGGAAACAATACTTGAATTAAATAGTAGTGTGTTGATTCGCTGTATTCCAATCTCTTGATTGAATAATCAACTTTTATTTCTTGTGAATTTGTCGCCCGATTTTTATAATATATCAATTTTCACAACTATATGCATGACTTTTGCAAAAGTTCGCTTTTTTTAGTTTTCTTTCGTGTTTTGATTGATTGAGAAATTCCGAACATTTTATTTATAGATTTATAATAATTTTTGAAATTTCTAGACAACTATTTTTGTGAAAAAATAACTGAAACATATATGCATTTCATTATTTTTTATGTCATATGTGTCCATGAAGCTATTATCTTTCTTGTGAGCAATGCATTTCCTATCCGAATTGAGAGTTATTTTTGAGCAACCTTATTTAAACCGAAAGAAATTGCAAATTCTTTTCAAATAAGAGATTATCCAAAATGCCGATTAATAGAGACGCCTCTTTATTATTTTACTTTGATGATAATGATTACAGGCATACGAAGAATATATATATATATAATTTTATTTACTTTAATACGTACGATTATTTTTAATAAAATATTACAAACGCATATATACAAAAATAATAATTTACTTCTTTTATAGCGGAATTAAAATTATTGGCATAAGAAAAATAAGTAAAAATTATATTTAATTATGCTCTAATTTGAAATAAATTTCATGTTTCAATTTCATGTATGTATATATATATATATATATATATATATATAATTAGATTTTTAAGTGAAGAAATCTCTCTGGGATTTGTCTTGTTACATTATTTTTTTTGCAAACGGATATCAAGTACAAGTAAATAGTCTCATCTGTTTCTATACATTTTTTTAAAATGAAATTCACGGAGTGGTCGTTTGTAATAACCCAAATTACGTGTCACAGAGGTAACTCACATGTTATTTCATTTACAGAATAATATATTACAACCATGACATACATATAAACAATTGAGCCATCTGATTATGTATATATTTTATTTTGTTCGACATCTAGTAATATCATACAAATATATTTTTATTGTTTGAAGTACACAACCTTCTGTGTATTTATTAGAATTGATTGATATAAGAATACCTTCAGAAATTATACTGTAAACAAATGTATTTCTTCGAATAACGGAACTGTATCTACTGTATATGTTTAAGATTTCCTTTCGGTTCAACTATTAAAATCGGTAATTTAAAGAATCTACTTTCACATTGATTGAAAAACGAATGATGACAAATCTTTTAGAAAACCTTAAGAAATTGTTCGTAGAAAATGTTTCAAGATTTATGTTTATTTATATATATATATATATATATATATATATATATTAATTTCTATTTGTGAAATTTTACTAAAATTCTTTTTTACTTTTTTAAAAAAATTATAACTATACTAAACGATCGATATTTTTATATATACATAATTGTCCCTTTATAAATATTGAAATATTATTTTAATTGTAAATAAATATTATGTTTGAAAGGATAATTTCTTAAAAATAGGTTGTTTTTAAATATGTAAAGTTAGACTAAATTATTTTGTAAAAAAAATGAAACTATTTACTATGCAATTCAAAGAGAAAAACTATAGAAACATCGAAAATGATTTAAAGCAAATCTATAGAGTATCCACTTTTAGTAATGGAGAAATATGAGGAATAGGTTTAAACATAAACAATATCATAATATTTTTTAAAAAAACATTTTAAATTAGATACTAAATTCATTAGAAACACCTAACAGTAAATAATATAGAAATCTTTACCTTTTAATTTTTGTTTAAATTGAAACATTATAGTTTATTGTACCATATACTCTCTCTCTCTCTCTCTCTCTCTATATATATATATATATATATATATATATATATATAAACAGTGATAAAATTATTAAATAATTAATTTAAAATTTAATTAAATGCTCAAGAAAATAGTACTACGAAAGTTACTGATAACAATTTCATTCATACTACATAGAGATTAAACGAATTGTATATTACATACATTTTTTAAAAGTAAGTAGTAAATAAAAGTGCAATGCTCTACCACAAACAACATCTCTATTTTTATATTTTGCTCTGAATAAAAAGTTTACATATTTCTTAACATACGAGTATACAAATAATATGAAAGATTTATGTACATGTATTCTACTTGAAATGCATTTATTTCGTAATTAGTATCAATTAGGTTTTTTTTTTATTTCAAAACTTTATATTAAATATCTTCCATATTAAATATTTAGGTATTTACTTAATTTTTTTATCTTTTATAATCGATATATTTCGGTACACATTACCGTTTTAAATTAATTACCTTAACTATTTGTTAAAATGAATTTAGAATATGATTTCCTCTTTTTCTTTTTATCATATATTGAGAAATCTTTAATCAAATAACATTAAAACATAATCAGAATATTTACTTAATAGTTTAATAATTATGTCAGTTATCACGTATAAAACATAGAGATCATTGGTTTAGATTGAGAAACACCAATTAAAACTCTTGATAAGAACACTAAAAATAAATAAGAAAAAATGGAGAAACGATGCTAATGAATAACTAAGATTATTGAATGAAAGATAAAACACCCAAATATGTTAAGCTGTTTGCGGATAGAGAATACTATCAGTTAATTTTAGATTTGATGCGATTGAGTAGAAGAATGAAATAAAAAGGAAAAATACATGCTATGCTTTGGGATAAAATTTATTAAACGTATCCCTACTTATTATTAAAAAATAAAAACGAATATAAGACATGAAATTTAAAATGTTATGCCTCAATCAAAAGTTAAATGGTTTTAACATAAATATTATATATAAATATATTTGTGTTCGCGTGTGTGTAATTTTGATAATTAGACTGTAAAGTCACGCTAGTTTTTTTAAAAAATAAACTAGAAACTAGAACTAAATATACAAGTTATTTAATGAAAATATCCCTTCATATCTGAATACATAACAGCTTATTATAGACACATGAAATGATTAATTGATTCTCAATTTTTCAATTAAAAACTAATTATAAAATGCGTATATTTAATTGTACACACACACATATATATATATATATATATATATATATATATATATATATATCAACCATGTATACCTAAATTGTGTGAACTCTACCTAACTATAATTAATATTATTCAGTATAACGAATAATTTTCATTATAACGGTACTGATGTTTCAGTTATGTGATGATGATTACAAAAGCGAAAGTAATTATCAATCACACTTCAATACCAATTGAGAACAAAAAACTGTATTTATATACCTGTATATATGTATGCAAATACATATAACAGACGCATTTGAATGCAATTACAGTTCAAAAGGTACACAGGTGCAGTCGATCAAAAGTTACCTGCTGATTTTGAATATAAAAATAAATTAATGATTTTATGATTCAATACATAATGTGTAAAAAAGAATGAACAATCTTCTATTATTTGTGCGCAAAAATATTTTTTTTATTTTAATGATAATTTATTTTTAAACTTATAAATGTAAGAACCGGATTAAATTTCTATATCCGTCTCGTTCGAGAATATATTCATTACGATTAAGAGCAAATTTTTGGTATAGGTTGATCTGTTAAATGGTATTCTCATAACTGTTCTAAAATTATTAGATTCAGTTACAACAATGCTATTATTTTATATTTTCATTCAACATGAAAATATAAAATAAATTGCTTGCATTCTTTGGTCTAAGAAGATCAGTAATCAAATAAACTGAATATTGGATTTATAATAAAATTGGACGGCATATTCTTAATCCCTAATACAATAATTAGGTTAGAATTAAACTAATCGTTGGTACGAGTCGGAAGTATCTTGGAGTGCTCAGCCCAGATGTTATAACACGTGCCTCAAATATCAGACATAGATATTTTTCTTTCATTATAAAAAACAATTATGTATTTGTTATTAAGTTTTAGTAGTAATAATGCTTAATACTGATTTTTAATATAAACCGTTGAAATTTTCATCTAAAATTGTAAATGGCGTGTTTGGAACAAAAATATCAAAATGAAATCGTATTAAAAATGTTGTTTTGAAAAAAAATGTGAACCCAGTACATCTGTGAATTTCTAGAATCCCATATATTTTTACTATAAGTACTTTATTTAAAAAATATTTGATTTCATTTCCGTAAATTAACAATATCGATCTTGTATTCCGTACATACAATTAGAAATTGGCCCCAAGAATATAATTTAATTTTACAATTATATTGTTCTTCGAAGTTTGCTTTTCAATAGTTAATTAATTATACATATATTTTCTACTTCTATAGAGTTTTATAAATTTTAAAACTTAATATTAGTAGTTAATTACAAAAAAAATGATTTAATACTAATTCTTATTCTGTTATGAAATATTTTGTACGTTTTTTTTTTGTTAAAGTAGTTAATTCTCATATTTATCTTAAAAATGACTTATATTTCAGTATATTAATAATTATCTATATTTTTTAAAAAAATAAATAATTCATCTAGTAGAAACAATACTATGTGTAGATTGTTTTAGAAAACTGTACACTGCTGATATTTTAATATTGAGAGTTTATAAATTAATTTCATTTCTGAAAAATCTACATTTAAAAAGTTTAAATTTTATCTGACATTAAAAAAGTAGTTGTACAAAATTATTTAATATCCGCATTTAAAGCTCTTACAATGAAATCAAGCAGCAATTCTTTTTTAATGATGTAAAATTTTTTTATGTTCATTTACATTATTATTTTAAAATAAATATTGCCACACGATGTTTGTTTTATTAATTGATGATTACTAATCTGTTGACTAATTCACGTTTAAATAACAAAAAAAAAAACTCTTTTAGGAAAAGTAAAGGTATTTTAATAATATGTATACTAACAATTAAAATAAGAGAATAGGTATAATAAATATAAACAAAATAATGAATATACATATATAATAAATATAAATTCCTGTTATATGTTACATATATTTTTTATATTAAAACATTTCTTGTTTCATAAAACGCTTGAAAACATTTTCGTCGAGTTTTTTATATGTTTATAAATAAACAGTTTGAATATCAATTGTATTTTTTTTATAAACAACCTAATGCTAGTTAAGTATATACAAAAACATACTGATATTTACCTGATTTCCTTACACTCTAACACAATCACTAGAACAATTGTTAATTATTTTGTTTAATAACAAAAATCACAGTATATTAAAAATGTAATAACACCACTAATATCAGGCGGAACGGCACATAAATTACGTTTTAAATGTGTATTATGAACGATCTCACCTCAAACCACAAGAGAGAGTAATCATACGATGTTCTTCGACAACCTACTATTCAATGTATGCCCCACCAGCGTTGTTTTTCGTTTATATAGCCTCACAAGGTAATAAATATTTTCAAAGAGATGGTAATTTGCATTAATTGTATTTTCAATGTAAAGAGATTATTCTCAAATAATATTATGTTAAGGGAAACCGATTTGCGTTATAAATTGTGAACGTATATATATATATATATATATATATATATATATATATATATATATATATATATATATATATATATATATGGAAACGTATTTACAATCTTTATTGGTGTGGTATCAATTAATATACGTTTCTGAACGTCATAATTTCGTATTGTTGAGACTTGAACGTTATTTAACGATATATTTTGTTTACAATCGATTGATTTTTAGAGTAGATCTAAAAATAAATTGTCTTTTTATCTTTATTGGTATAATATTTATTACATGTATTTAAAAAAATAAAAAATAAACTTCTTTATTATAAAATGTTAACAAGTGAAATAATTTTTTTACTTGCCCTACGAAATATAAAAAACGTTTCTGATCGAAAATGTTTAATAAATGATATATCTTAATTCTCCAAAGATGATTACATCACTATTGAAACGCCCGTAAGCAACAATCAAAAATGGTTATTGAGCATTTTTAATTATAAAATTTTTTATGGTTTATGGGATGAGTGAAAAATTCATTTATGAAAATTAATTCATCCATTCTGTCAGAATTATATCATGAAAAAATATGTATCTCAAATCTTTAATATATTCTAAAATTAATTAAATAATAATATACTTGTCATAAAAAGATAATATTTACCAAAATGACTAGAAATGAAAAAGTGTAGTTTATTTTTTATGAAAGAATCGAGGACTAGTTTGAAAAATAAGAAAAGAGTGTTTTAGTTAATTAGTTTATTAAATACTTTGTATATTTTTGCTCTATATATTTAGTAGGAATATTTGGCAATGAGAATTTTTTAAATTTGTCTTGTCTTTTTTTAAACTTTAATGTATTTATAATAGTTTCTTTTAAAACATATTTAACAGCTTTTATATATTTGAACGATCTCTATTCAATATTGTATTAAATAAATCTGTATATATATATATATATATATATATATATATATATATATAATATTTATGAATGTTATGAAACCTGCTATATATTTAAACATATTATTAATCCAGTGACACGGATTTATAAACAAGTAGACACTTTTTAAGTATTTCTTACACCTGTACTATGAAATTTTAATGTAGGAAATCCCAATATTAAGTAACAAAAAAATGTGCGAAGTAAATCACGAGTTTAGAAATATTATCTTGTAAAAAAATGTTTGATTCTTTAAACAACTGATATATAATTTAGTTATTAGTAGTATTATTTTCGAGAATAGATCTTGTAGGTTATAGGATATTCATAACTAGAGAACTACTATTGAAAGAAATAGATTCTTTTGTACTTACACTGTTTTCTTTTTTAATACTTATCGTACATGTTTGTAAATAACTATTTATTGATAATTCAAGGTGAGTCAACACTAGGTACTACTTTTTGAGATAAGTATCTTAATATTAAATACATTCTGCTGTAAGCGATAAATCTTTATGATTTTAAACATGCATATTTTTCTTATATTATTTTCTAAGAAAATCGTTATAAATCACAACGGTTCTGTTAAATGTCCAAGCAATTGTTTTATGCATGAAATTTTGCTTATCGTAAAAACACACACACACACAGTTAATGGTCATAAAATCTAATGAACATGGAAAAATATATTATATGTTTTGTGTAAGACCTTCGATATCAATTTCAATATTAGAGTTATTAATTCTAATGAAAATACTAAATTAACAATACACATTATATATATATATATATATATACTTTTTAAATTTATCTATATTTAATATCTTTAAATATATTTCGATATAAAATTCCTAAAGCCGATTAAAACATTGCTGATAGAAAATAGTTTATTTCTTTTTATTTTGAATAAAAGCTGTTTCTGTTCTACTTATTGTCATATATTCTGTGATTTAGTTTTCGATTTTAAGTTGATAATTGAAATGATATTTAAATTATAAATAACTGAAAATGATGACACGTTCAACTGCAATCTTCATAATAGTGAATATATGTTTATTTGTATCTTCCTCATATATGAAAACCTAAACTCTATGGCATATTCAGAGACTTTCTCAACGTCTTTAAAGTTGTTACGTACCGATGTGAATGAATAGTTAATTCTCTTTCTAAGAAACAAACTAAATGAACAGTTTGTCCATATTTATAGCTCAAATCTGATTTTTTCTTATTCCCAGCATTAAAATGAAATCTTGAAGAAACTCCTTTTAACTCTGCTAATAAAAATTAAGACTACTGTAAATGACTTGCTGGAAGAACAAACATATGATTTCTCTTTAAAAGAATGAAGAAATTTGTTACAGTTAGGGATAAATGTATTGTCAATGATGATGATTATTTTGATATATAATTCTCCAATTTGAAATGGGATATATTTTAAATATTCTTTCTTTTTTCTTTCATTCTAATATCTCAAACCAATCAACAATTATGAGGCCCTTGCAAAAATGTTTGTTGCTCTTTGTAAAGTTATTCATTGTAATCCTATTCTATCCTATTAATGGTGATAACCATTCCATTATGGAGATATTGATTTATAAAATTCATGTTTTTTATACAGTTAAATGTTGTTTACTTACGAGAAAGCGTGTTAAGAAATTTATTCATTTTTGTCTAAAACCGAAAATGTGTATATCAAGTTAATTCATAATTCAATACACATTTGTGTTTTTGAATTGTTATTTTATTCGTTCTATTTAACATATGTAACACAATTACAAGAAGTTGTTAATTTTTCATAAAACAATCATGAACGGTTCACTTAATGTTAATTTGTTTACAAACGAAAATGACAAATGAACATTTCATACGACACACTAATTCAACTGAAGGTGATATGAATTAAAATGATTGTAAAGCAAATAACTATTAATTCTTAAACGAACAAAATAATACATCGAAATTTTATTCGGTATCAGTCGATTGCTTGATTGCATGTACCGAAGTTATTATCTTTAGACATTTTAATAATATTTACATCTTTTTTAGATTCTTGTCAACAAATATTTTGATGTATCGTTAATAGATAGGAATTGATAACATACAACAATCGTATCAAGGTCAGTTAGTGAAATATCCCTTATATATATATATATATAGATATAGATATATATATATATATATATATATATATATATATATATATATATATATATATATACTTGACCCTAATAAAAAATTCATTAAATAATGTCAATAATATGAAAATATATTATCTTACGTACTTTGAATTTAATACATAAAAATATAAATATTTATGTCCATTTTAAAAATGGTATTTAATTTTAAATGATAAACAAAACATTTTCTTATCGTATCATTTTTTTTGTGGTACTGATATCGTTTCTAAAATATATACATGTATTTTTACTACAAAAAATATACCATTTTACACTAAACATCTGTAATGAAATGAATCCATTTCATTATTTTACAGTTTGAAATAAACTTTTAATTTAGTTAGTAAAATTATTAGAAGTTTCTCTCTCTTTTTCTCTCTACATACAGATATATATATATATATATATATATATATATATATATATATATATATGTATACACATACATACATAATCTTCTTGTAACACTATTGAACACATAAGCTTTAAAAAGCGAATTTCTTCCAGGATGTTTTCTTATAATAGTTTTGTATTCTATTGAGTGCCTCTATCAAGGTTATTTTTCCACCTCTACAGAAAGTAATGCTAATTTAGTGTCTAAATATATGTTTTAAAAACGTATGTTTTTTTAAAAAAATCTTGTATTTTAGAATCAGATCTTTTAATCAAAAAATTTTATAATCAATCATAAACAAATTCTAATAAAAACGGATCTAATATCACATAAATTATAAGAATATATTCGCATATATCCTCTTTCACTAAAAAATCAATTATATATTTCAGGTAATTATGTTTAGGTCCGTTTCATTATAAAACATTGTAAATAATAAATAAACTTAAATATTGAACAGGTAATTTATGAGTTTGAAATGAAATAAATAAGAAATAGTGAACAATAGTAATGTATAAAATTAATATAGCTAGAAAATAGAATTGAATAATCAACAATAAAGTATGCATATTAATTTACTTTAGTCAAACATTTGTATCTTGGAATTTATTTTTAATTTACTAAACAGTTATATATATATATATATATATATATATATATATATATATATATATATACGCATTTTTAATTACAGGATTTATAACCATCAATGAAAATATAAATATTTAATCCATTCCAGATATCGGGAAAATCCCTGTTTAAGAAATCGTTCGAACACAGCTGTAACAAGATAAACAGGTAAAAATAACTATTAGAAAATCTCATGTAATTATAAGGGTACATCGAATTGTTAACATCCAAGTGCTTTGAACTTTAAACGGAATACATTGATGAAGAAATAGATAGTTTGTTCACCCGCATGTTATCATAAAATATCTGGATTTTCCCCTCTGACGTCTATAAACAAATACCTGAATACATATATATATATATATATATATATATATATATATATATGTATATATATATATATATGTATGTATGTATATATGTATTTATAGAGGTATCAGTGGTCGAAATACGAAATTGATTGTTGTAATACATGCGATTTAACTAATGAATTATTGACAAAATCAGATCGTTCACCTTTCAATTAAACCAGGTTATGAGATAAAAGATGAATATTGGAAATAAAAAAATCCTCTTATGAAAGTCTAAAATTGATTAATATTTATTTAAAAAATCAGTTCATTATTATTTTTATTGCATTGTTCTTTCGAAAATATTATTACTGAAAATTGTATGTTATATTATAAGAAATGATATAATTTTTGTTTAGAAAAAGGGTGTTTCATTTAAAGAAAAAACATTTTAGAGCCAAGCCATAATAAAGATAATAGTAAAATAAAGTCTTTTTTAGGTAAATTCACATCTGAACTTTCTAACATTAACTCTAATTAAAGATCGGTAATAATAGTTAGTCCTGCACCAATTACAGTCGTTCAACGAGGGTCTGTACTGTAATTGATAATAAGATTTGGTGTTAAAATAATGACTTTTATGAATTGAAATATGTGAATTAATTACAAACACTCTTACTAAATCGTACACATTGAACACGAAGAAATATATGCATATGTATGAAACTTCGCGATTTTTATGTCTATTTATATACAAACGTATATCATAAATATAAAATTGTATAGAAAAGGAATAAATTTGTATAGTACGTGTGTACAACATATACAGTAACATGCTCCAATAAACCATTGAATTTTATGTAAATTTCCATGATTCATAGTTGATTGTTAACATACGAAAAAATAAACGAAGCATAGACGAGTGATATAAAACCAGGAAATATATTCGGAAAATAATTTTATGTATTGTTGATTTTATAATTAAGCACGTTGTTTATTTGTCGAATTATATTTAATTTTCTATAATGAGCCTTTTATGGCTGTTGTCACATACATACAATTATTTTAATGTGTTTTTGTAAAATGTTTGGAATTTTTTAAAATTATGAAAAATATTTATGGAATTAAATATTACCAATTAGTTACCTTAATAAGTATTTTCTCGGGAAAATATATGAATGAATATGTATGATTTGCATTCTTAATACAAACTAATTAATGATTTAATTAAACTGAACATCATTTTTTTTAATTAGTTATAATTGTGATTAAATTGTAATTTTCGTAGCGATTGACCTTTTTCGCAGTTATATCTGACTGAAAAATGAAATTTTCAGTTATGGTTTACATAATTTATTGTTTTTCTTTTGTAATAAAAACTATATCAAAGCTTTAACGTTTTTTCATTCGAAGAGATTATTGCCAATAGAAATAAATTTTATTTCTTCAAACATAATGAACTGTCTTATAATTTTAAAAATCTGATCGTCTTAATACTAAAATTCACTGCTGTTTAAAAATTTCAAATATAATGACCTTTATTGAAAAAATCTGATTTATGTGGAAACATCGTTTTGCTATTATGGCTACAACAATCAGATATGATTTTTTTACTTACCCCGTAAATAAGAAAAATGTTTTCTAATCAAAAATTTTCTCTAATTTATTATTTTTAATTATTTCTTACATCCATATCGATGACGATATGATTTTTCATTTATAAAAATATTTTTTCTACCTTAGTGATTTGAGGAAGATGTCATCAAAATCAAAATACCCATAACCAACAATTAAAAATGACTCACAATGAATAATTTTAATAAATATTTTTTGTGGTATGTGGGGTGAGCGGAAAAATCAATCGTGAAACTAGTTTATATGTTTGTAATATACTGATTAATATATATATATATATATATATATATATATATATATATAAACAATAGATTAAATAAAAGTATAATGTATCATTCCGCTATAAAAATATCAAAAATATTCTCTTCTTATTTATTAATTACGTGTTTTAGTGTCAACACAGTGTTTTCTATGGTTAATGCGGTTGAAACGTCTATAAATTTAGTGTGATGATTAAATGTAATTATATTATTTGAGGATAAAGATAATAAATTATTTGCTTATTTAAAAATTATTTGGTTTAGTTTTTTCCCATAAATCTAAAATTTATGATAATACAAATTAAAAATTATAAAATAAATAATCTATTAATAAACAGATATATAGGTTTAGCGTCACGTCGACCATTAACGCCATTATCACTCATTCTTTTTGATAATTTACACAAAGTATCCAAAAAATGAGGTGTTGTTAAGTTATATAGATGAAAAATATATCAACGCTAAATTTTAATTTTTTTTTTGAAAAATGTTAATTGATCATAAAGAAAAGTCTGCAAAAACAAATAATTGACCAAGAATCGTAGATCTGAAGATTAGCCATTATCATCGAAACAAAAATACGATTGAGAAAAATTTCTATTATCATCGAAAGTATTTGTTGATAATTTTGACACGAAAATGTTTGTGATGTGTACGGGGTGATTCATTTGTGAAAGTCAATTTTGCCACGATACTAAAAGTATAATTGTGGTTCGTCTGTGAAAGAAACAGTCTTAGTTGAATGAATGACTTATATTTTGAAATATTCATCAATTTACTAGAAATTCAACTACTGATATATATCAATTTTATAAAACTCTTATACAAAATATTTAATACTCATTTATTTCTATGGAATTTCAATTAAAAATGTATAGTCGAGCCATGATAATTTGATCAATCGATAGTTGATAGTATCCATTACTTTCAAATATCTTTAATTTATATAAAATTTATTTAAATTATATAAGATAATAGGATTTTTCCTGATATTTGTATTATATTATAGAACGAAGTAGAAAAAAACAACTATCATATAATCTATATGGCACAAAATATATTTTATTTATAAAAAAGGTAAATTCTTCATATCTTACAAATACATCGTTGTAAAATTACAATCACTAACTAAAATATACAACAAACTTGTATAATAATTCGTTGTATAGGTATTGTCGTTTACGTACTATTTGAAATAAATTCAAATTTTTGCATTATAAGGACAATACATTTTGGCAAACTGGTAACTCACTTTTATTTATTGTTTCTAATACTTAAAACTAACAAAAAGAAACAAATAAATTGAAACACATTGCTACTTAACTTTTTTCTTGTAAAATTACTAAGTATGAATATAAATCGTTAGCTACAGAATGATACTAATAACATTATAAGAAATTTATGACAATTATTGTCGGACAACAAGATCAAATCTCTTACAGTTATTGTAAATTACATAAATGACTCCTCATTAAAATAGTTTCACTCGAATTTTCTTACAAAATAGAAATCGAAGTTAAACTAATTACAAAATATTCATTACATCTTCTTTCAACCAATAATAATTTACTAATACATAAAGTAATTATTATGATATTTCGTTTCATGATTCTGAAGGAGATATATATATATATATATATATATATATATATATCTTATATATATATATATATCTTAGTATAGATTTTTTTCTTTATTAATAATATACTTGTGGTAATGGATTTCATAAATTGTTAATAATTAGAAATAACATGTATCTGAATCAGTTATTACTGAGTATAAATAAAATGTTTATGATTACATAGCGATGAAATAATTGTAAGTTTTTCTGTTATGTTTACATTTTCATGAAATGTTTGATTTTATAATTTTCGGTAGAACATTTCTTAATCTGTCTGAAAATAAATAAAAATTTCAAGATTTATTGTTCATAAATCTTATAAAAAAGTCAAAGAAAAGAATTTTGAGCCTAATATTTTCTCATTTTCCATCATGAATTGAGACAAGTTATAATAATAAAAAAAAAATATTACTTTTTTTACTCGATGCTAATTTCATAATTTGTAAAAAAAATCATTAATAAACGAAAATTTAAATAGCAGAAATGGTGTAAAACTTTGAATAATATTTTAGATAACCTGTTAGGGTTAGTTGATCAATACATTTCATATTTGTTTTTAATACAATTCACTTCACAAATTCATATGTGTGTGTGTGTGTATTTGAGATAAAGATATCAAAAACATGATCGAAAAGGTAGTATTCAGTAATGTAAAGTGTAAGAATTAGAAAATGACCCTTAATCCAGTAATTTATTATCAAATTAATGATAATAATAATGTGCGTGTTTATATAACTGTTATGGACATCAATATCATTTAAAATAGGTACCTTTATCTATGTGAAAGCATTTTTCAAATTTATAAAATAAATTTCATAAAAATATTTCTATATGAATTATAAGTATAAAATAAAACATATTGTTGAACACGTATAAATTATTAAAATAGAAATATATATATATATATATATATATATATATATATATATATATATATATATAAACAAATAATTTCAATTCTCTTCTTTTTATATAAAAAGTGATCTTAATATTAGAAAATAAATAGTTATTAAGATTTGGTTATTTTAAAAATTAATAAAAATAAAATTAAAAACAAGAGTAAAAAAAATAAAAAAATAGTAACTACAGTTTTCTTTTCAAAAAAATGCGTTTAAATAAATTATGGAATATTATACTTGCTTACTGTTATTGCAAATTTATAATTAGTTAAAGTATTATAAATGTATATAAAGTAATTCCCACTTTTTGTTTATAGGAAATACTTTTTATAACACATTTTTTATTTGTCACCAATTAAAAAATTCCGATCTTTATAAAGATATACGAAACATGAGAATAACCGAAAAAATAAAATAAATAATAAAATAAACTTATTGTAAGAAAATGAAAAACAACATAATTAAATATAAGTGAAACGAAAAATAAAACCATGCAAAAATAAAACAAATAAATAAAATAAAATATAAAACAAAAATAAATAAGTCAATAAATAATAAAAATTCAAATAATATAAATAAAAAAGTCGTTTAGTAAAAAATAATATATATATATATATATATATATATATATATATATATATATATATATATATAAAGTGTCAAAGTATATTGAATTTTGACATTTAAATATTTTTTTAAATAATCGCAAATTTCTTTAAAGAACTATTTATTAAAGTACGGTAAAAAATAGCTTAGGAAAATTGTATATATATATATATATATATATATATATATATATATATATATATATATATGTATTGTATGTATATATAATAAAATCTCGGCATTTTTGTGTCGATAATTCCAACTATCGAGTTCTGCGACAAACTTTAAATTTGATTTTTTGCCTCTATATTTTAAAAGTTGAACCCTGTAGTTTTCCACACTGAAGTTTTGTTGAATCAGCAAAGCACTCGATAAAGAATAATAAAAGAATACTTCATCCCCGACATATTTATATACAATACACTATTTTTCACAAAAGTGATACAAAATTAATGGTGCTTATTATTATTTTTTTCATTGTGTATGTGTATTATTTTTGGTTTTCCATAGATTCCATTAATCATTTATTAGTTTAACAATAATGTTGTAATTAAAGGATCAAATTATATATATATATATATATAAAGTGTGTCTATGAAGTGAATTGTAAAATAGAAAAAATGTCTACCCTTCATAATTGAAATTGTTTCCATAATTAGAATCATAATATTCGACCGTGTTGTCCACAGGGGTATAATTCTCTAATAATTGTTTATTACGTACCATTCTAGCTAATTCAAAAAAGGGGGAAGTGTAATATATGTCTGTACAGGCTGTTGGTTAGGATTATTTTCTGCTTTCACTTGATCTTTCATCCTACCCGGCGATCCGTATGGATCCTGTGCACTTTTATTCGGATCGTGGACCATGATTTCGTGTTCATATTTATCAGGAGACATATTTGCGTACTTATCAGGAGAAAGATGATTGGCATATTCAATTTTGATATCATCATTCGATATGGTATTCATATGGGCGGTGGGTGAATGAGGCTGCAACATCGAATATTCTCTCGGCAATGGCGGACTTTGATTAGTCAAAGGTGCTCCGTACTCGTGCGCACGCATCGGCGCCGGAAACAATTGAGGATTCGGATCGTGCGGGTTCAACATTGTATAAGAATATGGTCCGTTCTGTGTCGATCCAAATCCTGTATAAGGACTGCTCGATGGACTCAGTAAATTCAAATGTGGACTTAAATCATATGCTGATTGATAGCTCCACGTGTCGACGGGTGTTGTCGAATTCAACGTATTCGTTTGAGTGAATGGACTTAGTGTATTGTTGAAATTCGATGTCGAACTCGGTGAATTCGAACCGATGTAACCTGTTTTACGGGGTGGTTCTCGTTTACGCCATTTCGCTCGACGGTTCTGAAACCATACTTGGACGCGCGATTCGCTCAAGTTTAATTTTAAGGCAAGCTCTTCGCGAGCGAACACGTCTGGATAAGGTGCACGTTCAAACGCCCGTTCCAACTCTTCAAGTTGATACGCTGTGAAGGTTGTTCTGGAAGTAAATACGATATTTTATTATTTACACAATTCCATCATGTCACACAGTACTTTTTTGTAAATAAGATTTTATAGCTCTGAGTCAGACACTAAATCATAGACCAGTGTAACTTATAAATGTCATAAATTAAGAAAAATCTGGATAATATATTAACATAATATTTAATCAATTAATACTTTTTTTTAGACCACCTTAATTTCTTTATTTTAATTTATATATATATATATATATATATATATATATATATATATATATATATATATATATATATATATGTAAAATACTTAAGTGCACGATTTGTAAATTAAAAAGTTCAAACATTATCAAAAACGAATGTTTCATAAAAGTTCAAGAAGCAAAAAAGAATATACTTGAACCAAAAAATAGTTCGAATATTTTTATTAAATAAATATCTGAGTATTTTAGTATTTAAATGTTTTAGTTTAAAAAAATATCCTAAAATATTTATTGTTGTATCAGTTTATTTGAAATGTGGTACGTAATTGTAATTATGAATATTTCTTTTATTCGTTTTTAATTTTCTCCTCCAGTAACTGGTGGGTTTGTCAATTGTGACTACAAAATTATGTATTTTTATAAATAAAGTGGCATTCCCAATTTTATTTTTATCGAAATATCTAGTAAGTGACTTCTGTCTATTTTGAAACGGAAATACTCGTACTTATTTCGTTGAAAATACCAGCATCTTCAAAAGAGAGTAATCACAGAAAATCTTTGAATATTTTAATAAAAAATCGTGTTATATTACACACAAATATGAATTTAGAATAAGAAAACACACATCTTATAAACAAAATAAATGTTAATAATTATAAAGGTTACATGGATTTATTTATTTTCAATAAATTAAAAGAATAAAATTACATCCTGTAAAAGAAGAACAGGTTAAATAAGAATAAAAAAATACATACATAATTTAATTCTTAGTAAATGTGAAGGTCACGATTGATTATCTCACAATTATTTAACAGAAATAGAAAATTTAAGACACGTGAATGTGAAGAACAATAAGAACAATTAAAATGATACGAGCTAATTGTGAAGAAAACGACTTTTCTATTATATATATATATATATATATATATATATATATATATATATATATATAATCAATAACATAACAAGTTATAAAGAAAGATTAACAGAGAATTTTAATTCTAATACAAGAAAAAAAGATGAAAGAAACTTTAATTCTGGAAAGATTTTTTGTAATAAAACTTATTATTCCACTAGACTGATTTTCAATTATTAATTAAATATTAAAAGACTAAAATCTATGAAAATTAATAAAGAAAGTTTACTTGTTGTTTATCTATATTTTATATGATTATATTTGTTTCTCAATAAATCAAATAATTACTATATACATTTTATATAATCAGTAACTAGTGAAATTAATTGAAAAATATTTAGATTTCAACAAATAATAAAAAAATACAAATTTTATAAAACGAGAATAGTAATTTTAAATCATTGGCAGGAACTAAATAAAAATAAACTGATTTTAGGTAAAGATTAAAATAATGACAAAATTATTTAATATGTTATTCAATAAATTGACTATTAATTTCAAGAATATTGATTTTAATTCACTGATCGTTTCATTTTAAAATATTTAAAATGTTAATTTATGATTTGTTTTCATTATTCTCAATAGAATTTCAGTATATTAGCAAAATGGTTCAAGGATAACGAACTCGTTTACTATCTACCTAATTTTTTTCATGCATTTTTTTAGTCATCATTTTTCAAATCGTTATTTAATTTTTACATAGTCCATGTGCGAGAATGTGTACTGAATTAGGGTAAGGTCCACAACTTGTATCATGCTGACAGTTTCATTATTTCAATCCAACAGATGGATGAAATGCGTTGAACATGGAATCGAATATGTACCAACATATAGCATTCCTATTAATGTTGACAACCGGTACGAATTTGAATTATTCAAAAAAATCATCAAGCGGAACCAACAACTTTTGTTCTGCTAGATCATTTTATTGCTTTTATCTATACGTTTCTGTTCATTTTTTTATTTACGGTGATAACATGTGGACATAATTAGTGTTGTTACTATCTACATAAATCTCACTCTCTCTCTCTCTCTCTGTATATATATATATATAAAGATATATATATATATATATATATAAAGAGAGAGAGAGAGAGGGAAGGTTCTAATTAATCTAGTTCAGAAACTAGCGTTTTTTGATAACAGTTGATAGTATTGTCCTGGTTGTCAATAAATCATATTTTTGTCACCATTTTTTCAATATAATTAATATATATTTAATATCATAATAGAAAAACAATTAAAAGAAATACAATATATTTGATTAGACATAAAACACCCGCACATAAATGCAACCAACAAATATTAGTCGCTTTATTTTCATATTTTTTTAAAAAAAACTTTGTATATATATATTGTTCAGAATTTCACATAAATAATTTATTAACTTCTAGTAAAAAAATTAATAAATTATTTAAGAATCATTTATTTAGGATCCACTATATAAAATTTAGCAACTATTTTTGTATACGCAACCAAACTTACTCAAAAATATGTTCGGTTGATACTTAGATAGAGTTTCGAAGGTTTTGGGCGCGCCGACAGCTTAGAGCAATAGTGCCCTATATGCAAAGAAAAATGCATGCATATAAAGAAATCATAAACTCATTTTCACAAAAGGCGCTCAACATAAACATTCTTTATTAAAATGACCAGTAATTATTCTCTATTTTGATATGCTAATGTAGATAGATATTCCAACAACTTCAAAGCGGAAACACAAATTAGACAATCTTCTGATTTTCTCTAGATTTTCTTTTACATTGTATGAAAATGATGTAAAAAATTCGAATTATTGTATCAAAATAAACAATTTTCTGTTATTAAACGTTTTTGCGTTAAACTGTGTGACAATTAATTCTTTTGTGAAAATGAATTAAGTCTTAACCGAAACTATAATTTTAATCCTCAGTACAATCACAACTATGAATTTAAATTTTATTTTATTACTTTTATATTATTCGTGTAATCTAAATGTGTATATTATTTACATGCATAACAAATGTCTTTCTCAAATTTTATGTGTTAATAATATGTATCTACAAACATTAATAATATTGTTGCAGTACAAAAATTCGAATCAAAAAGTCTAGAGCATATCTTAAATATATAATTTGAATAAATTGGTATTATTATTAAACAAAGAAATACTTTATTATTTTTTATAAAGAAAAAAATTAAAATAAAATATGTTTACTGAAAATCAATTATTTTATGTAACACTTCTTAAAAAGTAATTGTTTGAATGTATATAAATATGAAATATTTTATAAAAATAAATTAAAATTTATTGTAAATTCAATTAAAATTTCAAATCTCAATATGAATTTTAAACACACACAGAGCATATATATATATATATATATATAAATATTTTAAATATATATATATAAAAATTAAATATATATATATATATATATATATATTAAATAAATTATTCTTTAATAAAAAAATTAATAAAAATGTTATAAACATGTATGTACAGACACGCACAACCAAGTATTTATTTTTTATACAGCCCATGTTAAATATATATATATATATATATATATATATATATATATATATATATATATATATATATAAAACAATAAAATAAATTATTAGTAAAAAGAAACGATATGTAGCATGCTAATGTATAAATTATTAAAAAAAGAATTCAAAATTCAATCTCAATAATACAAATTTTGAAACCGTATATATAAAAACAGTAAAACAACAAAAATCACCTCGTTTTCTTCTTCTTAATTCCATTGTTGTCGTTCTTTTTATTCTTACTTTCACTCTTCTTCACAACACTGTTTGTATTGACATTTATTCCTTGTTGTTGCTGTTGCTGATCAACTCCTTGAGTTGTATTCGTGTTCTGTTGAGCGCCTTGTATTAAGGACACTTCGTCGGTTTTCCGTTTAACTCCTCCGACCCCGTTTACGCCATTATTCACTCCCTCCATTGCACTCTGTTGAAACAAGGGTCCAAGGTCGTGATGTAGGGAACTCGAATGACATACAGACGGTTCGGCCATCTTATTTTGCGGCGATCCCATGTTCGGGAACATGTCGGAATGTTGTAAGCCGAGCATCACTTGAATTGAATGTACATTTTGTCGATTGTCGTTTTTGTTCGTCAGAATTCCTGAATTGTCACTATTCAACGATGGTAGATTTTGACCAGAGAAATCAGTAAATATTGCATCATCAAACGGCCCGTTTTCCATGTTTTTTTTCAAAAAAATATTCGTATAATGTTTTTTAAACAAAATATTCCTTTATGGTTTTATTTGTTTTTTATATTTCTCGCATATTTTTAATTTTAAATTCTATGGCACTCGATTGTACTTTAATTTATTTTATGGCACATTGTCAGTTATCGCAGTAAAAGTAGTTAAGTAATCATATGATTAAATCATATCATTTAGCACTTCCTAATCACTATTTTATTAGACTTATTCAATTCGTTTAACGTATTATTTATTACATACGTATCGCCGACGAAAATTTAATTATTCAATTCATCCATTGAATCGTATCAAATCTCATATTTTCAATGTAAACTATGTTTAATTGGAACAAATAGAATCACTAAAGTCGTTCTATTAACGACAATTCCGTTCAGGATTAATTAAATCAACTGTTGATGAACTCGATTCAATTAAATGCGAAAAATTAATTCTACAATTTTATCCAATAAACTCCAATCAATGATTTAAGTAGTCTTAAACATTTAATAAAATTCAATTTTAACAAATTATCGCTCATCTAATGTAACGACAACTGGCTAAATGACACTGACTCCTAACATTATTAGACTTTGTCAATTTATATTTTAACTAAGTTTAAAAAGTTACTGCCTTGTATGGCGTATGCTCTCCAATGATGCGACTGGCAACGGGGTGATTTGAGGTGGTTGCGAACGACGTCGGCCAATCGTCGACGACCATTCCGTGCCATCGAATACGGGAGGGGAGATTTGGACCAATCGTCACGGGAGTGGATGCTGCGGAATATATGTCAGAGACGTAATATAGACGCGTGGTTCACTGTCTATAGGGTCATCTCTTCACATGGCGTATATTTCATACATAAGGGTCACGTGCCAAGACTTCATTTAGTCACATGTGTAGAGATGTGGGAAGCGGGTATAACGTTTTATATTTTGTGTCGTTTTTTCTGACCGTGTAACAAACCGATAATTATTATAAGGGTAGTTTTCGACAACTATCTCGACAATTAATCTATGGGTAAACGAATAAAGTATTCTTTCAAACGTTGAGTGACAGCTATTTTAAACTTATTGAATCATTATGTTGTAAACATATAATACAATAAATCTCATATATATATATATATATATATATATATATATATATATATATATATATATATGTATATGTATATATATATATATATATATATATATATATATATATATATATATATATATATATATAATATTTATAAAAATGTAAAATACTGTCACATAATAATAATTATTAACATACAGTAAGCAATAATCTTACTTTTATATTTGTTTACTTTTTATATAAAATATGAAACGAAATTAAATACTAAAAATAGAAGAATGATACAAATGAAAACTTATAAGAAACTAATATGAACCTACAGAAAATATTTTAAAACTGTATTGATGGACAAAAACATTTGAGTTTAATTTGTTTGCAGAATTTAAAATTTTAATCATGAAAAACAAATTTAAGTCTTAAGCAGATATAGAAAGTAAAATTTGTACTAATATTACAACTAAACGTTTCATTCTAATACAAAGAGTCAAATTTTGAATTTTTCTTCTATCTATCTGTGTTAGTATCATGTTCAGTTTTTTTTTTAAAAAGTCATTGGATGATCCGTCTTACTATTTTTCCAACTTGAAAGATTCAGTTCCTCTCATTTTCGTACTTTCAAATATATTTTTTGATATTTTTATCTCACAATTTAAAAGTATTTTTTTAGAATTGTTCCTTCTTACTGTTATTATATCAGTAACTTCTGTTTATTTTTATATACAATTTATTTTTTTCCTATTATTCCTAACATGACTCTTATTGTTCTTCTTTATATTTACCCAAATTATTTGGCATAAATAAGTTTCGTTAATAATTTTTTCATTCCTCCATATATCACAATTTTTTTTTAATCGAAAATGTGTTTAACAATTGTTTATTGATAAGTGCAGATAACGAAGGTATAATCGGTTTTTTTATTAATATATCGATACAGAAGAGAAATGTACTCTATATAATTTGAAAGAATATGAAACTGTCCTACACAGACCAATTTATTCAGAATTCCCCGCAGTACAATTCTATCCAGAAAAAATATATGAATTTTTCTTCGATTAATATACATTTCTTAAACCTAATAAATTATCAATGTATAATTAATATATGACTACAAACATAACTGTTTAAGTTCATCATATAGTCATTTATTTTATTTGGTTAATTAGTAAATAAAGGAAGGAAGTACACAGTTATCTATTTATATAAATTGATTTAATATTAGATGGATGGGAATTTTTCCTGTTAACATTTAGCGTTCTGAAGATGAAGGCATTACCATCGAAATGCGTTTCAGTAACATCCAAACACGATCAATAATCATTTAAATTTTTTGATCAGATTTTTTTTGTTATTTGTGGATTGTAAAAATAATTCATGTATGAAAGAGAATTTAGCTACAGCACAAGAAATATATTATGATTTACAAAATATTGTATTACTATTCGTTTTTTTTTCACAATAAAAGATGAGGGAAATATAATTATTTTTATAATTATATTTCAATATTAGTACTGTTTTAATTATTATAATCTTTTCTGCATTATTATTTATCTTGCTGGAGATTAACAGTATAAAATAAATAATATAATTGACTTGTACTCTTAGAACCACGAAGAATATCTATAAAAGAATCAAATGGCAATTTATACCAAAAATCCACTTCAACAGACTTTTATTCTTAATTCTTAACACGTTAATACAGCATTGTTAATTTTAGTTTTATGTTTAAATTAAATATTTAATTCAATGTTAATATAAATAAATATTTATGTATACTAATTGTAATATGTATTTATATAAGAGAGTGTAGAATATATTTATACGGAAAATATTTTTTTTGAATTTAAGGTACGTAATGCATTAAAGATGTCTAACGAATTCCTATGAAACAATTGTCAAAATTGACTATGTATATAATTATTTCGGCGAATCTAAAAGTTAAACTCATCCAAAGTTGTTGACGTTATGTTCTGTATTCATGAAAGATGACCAAAATTACAATGTATATATATATATATATATATATATATATATATATATATACATATAATTATTAAGTAATATGGAAATAGTTTGTAAACTATGAAATAATTATTGAAGAGCATTTTAATCAGTCTAGACAGTTTTACTAAAGATCGTTCTCGTATTTCCAAAACGAGGAACTTCCTATCTGAACCTGACATCTTACCGAAGTGTTGGCTATTAGAGAAACGTACAGAAGTATGAATAATTGATGCTAATTAACATAAAACATTATATGTTTTCATACACAAGTCAGTTATAAAATACCCGTCGTATAAACACGATTAACTAATAAATACATTTCTGCATTGCTTTATTAATAATAAAGACGTCTAAATCTAATAATTACCACAGTGACAATATCACTAAAATCAAGCTTGATTCAATTACACTCAAATTTCATTTAACCCTTATTACGTTAAACGTAATTATTTAAAGTGGCTAAAGTGAGAGTGTTTAGCGGTCGCAATTCATTCAATAAAATGTAACTGAATTTATCAATTTACTCAATTTTTGTCTATTAGAGGCGGCTAATGCCCATTAGCACATGCATCCATTAGCTTAACCGTTCTGATTCACTAATGCAATTCAACTCAATATTGTTCAATTTGTTGTTGAATGGCTGCGTACGGTTGTTGCGCATGCGTATAATTTTAGCATATAAACGCGCGTAACTCGAATTAAATATATAATGTGTAAGATCAAATATATTGGACTATAATAGTTGTGGACGTACGTTAAGTGGTTTTAAATTACATACCTATATATACTTCAAACACACACATACATGGATATATACATACATACATACATGTGTATATATATATATATATATATATATATATATATATATATATTCTTAAGTTACTGAGAACATTATAAAATGGATTGCGAAACTAAATTGCTACCTATGAAAATATAGATTTTTTTATCACTTATTCCATCACCATTCTAAATTGACAATTTTATTTTATAAATCGAAAAGTGTTTAAAAAATAAATGTGTAATATAAAAGTGTATCGAATGTTATAAAGAAAACGTTTTTTTCTATGTTGAAAATTTGATTTTCGAATTTTAATACTTGCTGAATTACATTTCAATTTCAAAGATTAAGTTATCGAATCTATAATAATGAATCTAAATTTGGTTTTGTAAAGACCATTAAATCTTAACTAAATCATCTTGAAGTCAATCCAAAACACTTAGATAAAATTTCAGTAACTAAAAATGTTCACCTGTCATTATTTTACATCTGCAGGTATATTTGTTACTCAATATCGAATTTTAATTTCATTATTTAGACCACTGTTGCATTCCTGTATAGTAGTACTAATTCAATCGACTTTATTCTCCTTCAAATATTTTTTTTAGTTCGGTTATAGTAAATAGGAAAGATAAATAAATTATTTTTTCAATTATTATTTTATCCATTGCAGAATTCAACAGTGCTTTAAAAGATGAAGTTGAAAAATCTACATTTAAAATTTGTTAGTGTGGCTATAGTATAGTGTTTTTTGATATTGAATACTTTTTACAATAGAAACATCAATGATTTATAATTTTTATAAATTATTAATATAATTATGAAAAAAGTTATCATGAAAATATTTTCTTCAAATAAATTAAATTTTAACTAAAAAAAATTTGTATATATTGAAATAGTATTATATATGTAAAAAAAATGTTCTTCGTTATATAAATGCTCGTAAGTAACAACCAAAATTATCAAGAATGATTTATTGAACATTTTTGACCAGAATATTTTTTTGGTTGTTTGTGAGGCGAAAAAAAAATTCATTTGTGAAACAATAGAATTTTCATCAAAAATTATATATAATAAGCTGACATTTTTTTAGATTAATAATCAAAATTTTATATTAATGATATTTTAATACTCTGGTGAAATTTGTCTTCTATGGATGCGTTCTGTAGAAAATCGTATTGTTATTAAAATGTATATTACTGTATTAAAATATACAATAATAAATAATCATATACTATGTATTTGGATAAATATATAGAGTACGTGGAATGTTAATTCGGTTTGTATAAGAACATACTAAAAAAATATAGGCCTAAATGGAAGCCTAATGGATGGAAAATATACTTGAAAATGGCACATGTACTGAAGCTAGTAGAGGAGAGTAGAAACCCAGCTATCTAAAAGGACGAAGACCACCAGTACACCTAAAAAATATACTATAAATATATATGTTAAGGAACAATTTTTTCTGTACTTTAGCACTTTTAGAATGATAGCATCGCCATCTTAATCTGCATAAACAACAATTAAAGTGATCAGTTATCAATTATTGAATATATTTTTGATCAGAAAAAGGTCGTGGTGTTTGTGAGGAGACAATAGTTTAATCGTGAAAAAATATTCTAGATCAATTCAAATCAAACATATGAATAAGTGAAAAAATATTTCAGACAAATATTTTCTTTGGAAAAATATGTTATTAAACTAACATTAAAATCAATTTAACAATTCATATTTTTTCATTCTTCTGTTAAAAATGTACATATTATTATTTTAATTATTCATTTCTTCAAAGAAGGAATATTTTTTATTGAATAAAATTGATTGAAAGATTTTTGCAAAAAATCTTTGTATATTTCACCTTAATGTGAACAAATCGAAAAAAAATTAAATATTTTATAAACCAAACTTAAACTCTAAGAAAATAAATTATCAATTCCTGTTTTTGTTTAGCTTCCGGTTAGTAATTTCTGTTATCAATCTATTGTCTTCTTTTCAAGCAACATGTCTCACCTATTTTATTATTATTATTATGTCTATAACTCCTGTTTATTTGCATATTCATTCTATTTTTCTTGTGATTCCTATCTCTGCATGTTTAACTATTTGTTTGCAAATTGTGAATGGTTTTCAAGTGAATACCCATGTCACAGTACCGTAATTAAAGAATATTTTGATCGAATATTACTGTTTTCTCTGCATAAAATTATCAGTTTTAAAAAATATATTTATGAAAAAAGAGTATTCGAAATTTTATATACTTTTATTTGTCATGTATATATATATATATATATATATATATATATATATATATATATATATATATATATATATATCAGCGTGGCGAGTCATGATCCCAAAACCTTACATGATGAGTACAAATAAATGGAAAATCATGAAAGAGGCCTTATCCAGCAGTGGATTAACAGGGCTGAAGATGATGATGATGATGATATATATATATATATATATATATATATATATATATATATATATATATATATATATATAATTAATAACTAATATTTATTAGAAATAGAAAAATCTTCAAAAATATCTTAAATATTAAATGTATTTAATGTGTTCTTACATTATCAAGTCTGTTAAATACAATATAATTTTAACATTAAATTCATGACAAGTTTTCATCTAAAGATCTTAAATGAAAACTATATATATATATATATATATATATATATATATATATATATATATATATATACATAAGTCAAAAAGTATATGAGACCAGCGTTAGTGTTTGAAACACATAAAAAGAATATTTATTCAACAACGTATACCATACTGTTGAGACAGAAATGCTGGTAGATTTCAATTTGACAACCATGCAAGAACGGCCGATTATTATTTCATCATCACCAATTCTAAACAATTTAGATCACATTGTGCTTAATTGAACTTAACAAGGCTCAATTGGCTCAGAGCGACGCTGGGGTTGCATGTCGCGATGGAAGTACACTCAGCTTACACTACACGCAAACAGATACTTCGTACATACGAATTCTAGAAATCTAATGATTCATCTAGAAAATATCTATTTTAAATGTAGCAGTTTGTTTTTCATATAACTAAGCGAAGTGTAAAATAATAATAAAAAAATGTAGTCCCATTGTTTCTGTTTTTTAGAAAAAGTTACTTATGAATATTACAGAATATGTGATTGATTTTCTAATGTATCATTTCTTTTTTAAAAAAAAGAAGCGTTTTTCAGATCCTTTTTGAATTTAGATTTTAATATATTTCTAGAATACATTTAAAAATAAAATATAGAACTCGAAGATTGCTTACGAATAACTCAGTTTATGTATAAGCATTTTAAATATATCACTATTTGGTGGTGTCCCTCCCTTTCGATTATCTTAGTGTCTGTTCCCAATAGTAACAAACAAACACTCAGATGATCCAGAAGACGAAGATTATCAAAACAACGTACCAACCAAATCACATGTATAAAAAGATAACAATATTATAACATTTAGTAATTTAATTTTAAGTATGTCTGGCTAATAAGGTCAAATCTAATAATATTCATTCTGCTTTCCTTCATATTTACATGTACCTCATTTATTAACACTCTAACTCTTTAATCATATTACTTTTTCAGAAATTACTATTTCTTTTCATATCCATTCTAATATTCTTTATTTATTATTATTTATTCTTATCATACCTAACATAAATGTTTTCCATGCTTTTATATATTGTTTAAAATATCAAAATGATTTGATTATTTTAGACCAGTGTTTTTCAAACTGTTTTCCTCGGAACCCTGGGGTTCCCTGCAATCTCTTCAGGGGTTCTGCGAGTCAAAGTCAAAATTCGAAACGATTTTTGAAGAAAAAACCCGAAGAGCTAAAAATTCAAAATAGTTAATTTATAATAATTTCTTTTATTTCTATAAATAACTATTATTACCTATTATTGTACAGTAAAACTGTATTTATACCTATTATGTAATGAAACTGTATTTATGAGTACACATTACAACCCCGCTCAATCAGATGTAAATAATGAAATTTGGTCATGTAAGATGGATGATTTTCAAAACTTGTGGGATGCGTATCTTGAGTTTTCTGGGGATGGTAGGGATTCCGCAAAAAAATTTACAAACTTAAGGGTACCGTGAGTTGACAAAGGATTAGATCTATGAATCATTTCCATAAATAAAGGTAAGTAAAGTAAATTGATCGAATACTTCTCCCTTTAAATAAAGTGAAATATTCGATTTGATTATTGAAATATGGGAATGTCCTCAATGAATATTTTATCATTGCTAATAAGTTAATCTAACTAGACATAGCTCGGAACGTTGTCTTATTCCTTTGCATGTATTTCATTTTTCATACAATCAAACTCATTAAACATAATTTTATTTATTGTATTTCATGTCATCTTTTTTCCGACTAGCTTTGTTTAATAGTACACTCATCTTCTTTATCTCTTCCGGAGTGTTTTTGCAAAGAGAATTATTTTATCTGATAAATTAAAGTAATAATCTATGGCTATTTTAATTTTATTTCTTTATCTTTCAACGATAGTTACTTGTTTTGAGATGGCATTAATAATTTTGGTAAAATTTCATCTCTCTGTCTTACACTTTTCTCAGTTTTAAAAAACGATTAATTAGTGACGAAATCGAAATATTTTTATAATCTTATAAATATATATATATATATATATATGTCAGTTTCAATTCAACAATCATGTTTTTTGGTCAAATTATTGTCATTGAGTGTACACATAAACGTTTTAAACGGAGATACAACGTACATCCCACTGGTTCTTAATGGGTTAAAGGTCATTTTGCTTTGTATACAGCTGTGAATAAAACTTTTCCTAGAGTTCAGATATTTATAACAAAACGATATTACGTACCTACGAAATAAAAACGATTTTTTCATAGTAAAGTAGAACAGAAAAATCGTGGGTTTATCAAAATGTCAATTATTCTTGGAATTAATATTTTTTATTCGAGACAGGTCTTGATTACAAGAACAACAATTATTTTTTAATGTTCGGGCATGAATTTAAAAAAATATACATTACAAGAAGTTTTCTGTTCTCATTATATATTTTTTCATTTTGATGTTATTTTATTTTTTTATGAAATGTTTAAAATTTATTTATTAATATATAGTTAAGAATCAGTAAATTTTATTTATGGCTGAGTAATGACTGAATACATATAATTTATTAATTTAAAATGAATTTATTTCACTTTTAAATGCAATTTATATCAACTGTTAAAAACTGTAATTTATAATAATTTATGTATGAACATTTTCTATATTCTTGTGAACTTTTTGTTTAACAATTTATTAAAGACTATCCAGTGTGAATATACTTTTTTTATGTATTGTTTTAATAAATTAAGGAGATAATCCTTTAGAAAAACACGATATTTCAGTTTAATAGTTACTACCTCAGTCGATTATGATCAAACTTTCCCAGGAAAGAAATAATTAATAATCATTATTTCATTTTCAGATATTATATATATATATATATATATATATATATATATATATATATATCAACAAATACAGAAAGTCTGGATTATTATTTTGTTAAAAATTTAAACACCTAACGAATTTTAATAACAGATTTTGTAATTATAGTTGTTTGATGTGGGGCTAAATTTATTTTTATCAACGAAAATTCATTCGCCCCAAATGACAAAAAATCTATTTTTAAAATGTTCGATAACTTCTTATTAATCGCATTGATTATTTCTTATACACATTCATTTTAGCACTTTGAAGATGATGGCATCGCCACTAAAATTCTCATAACTCAAATCGTAAAGATCATTTATCAATTTTTGGATACTTTTTCAGGAAAAAAATGTTTTGTTTTGAGAAGTAAACATTCATTTGTAAAAATGACTGTATTTTTTCCATTATAAATTTTTGATGGCTGGTTGATAGTCTTTTTTAAAAAACGATGCTGTTCTCATATTTCTCATAATTAAGCATTGATCTGAAATAGTTGGATTTTAAATCAGATCTATAGTTAGGCAATACTTGAATTACATATTTTTTAATTTTATTTTTATTCTTAATTTTCTTGACTATTAACTTCTACATTTAATTCTTCTTTCGACTTTTAATATTAATATCGTCTGCTACACTCTCACCTATCATGGAGTATAATGATACACATGAATAATGTCTTCATTTCGTAAAATATAATTCAAAATACCATGATACAGATTTGATAAAAAAAATTTTGAATAAAACAGTATCCACAAATTGTAATAATATAAGTAGATATCTTAGTTCTTAAGACGAATTTAGAGACGAATTCTTAAGCCAACTTCATTCATATAATCCACGATATAGTCAAGTTTGATTGAAAGCCTAAATTACTTTTCACTTAAAATATTAAGATAGATTTGTTAACTTTTGCTCAAGACTTATATAAGCTGGAGATTTTTTCTGATAGATCTGTACCTTTTGATCAGAAATGAATCGAAGTTTAGTATGAAATCAATACAGTATTTATTTCATTTTTTCTAATTATGCATATAAAGCTTTTACATGAATGACCCTCTGTTTTTTTTAAATATCTTATATAGAAAGGTAGTCTTAACGAACGGCCTCTAACTATCTAGATATCAAAGTATTTTTAATTTTTTTAAAATTGCATTACAGTGAAACATGAAGCAAGATTGCATGTAATGAAGGAGACACTTATTAAAAGCGTTACTATAGTTTTGAAAAATAATTATTATTATATGTATGTATGTATGTATGTATTATATATATATATATATATATATATATATATAAGTGTGTGTGTGTATATTTATGGATGTACCGATCGACATGTATACTTTATATCAGTGAATAATTGATCGCAAATAAAACGTACAATTGTAGAAACTATTATAGTGTTTATTATGTCCGCGTTGAAATATTCCCTCTAGTCTAACCATATGTCCGTCCGACAGTGTACGAGTATTTTTTTCATACTTTTAATATGTGTACATCTATCTGTCTGTCGGCTGACGTTAATTAGGAAGTGACGACATCGTTTTAGAGTCCAGCGTGCACCAGTATTTATTTTTGATATTCGCACACGTGTATATCTGTAAGTGTTATGTATATCGAAAACAAAACCATATAATTGATATATTTCGTTCAAAATGCTTATATGTAACTGATACTTAGGAATGCTGTTTTAAATGAATGTTGACAAATTTCCTTTTTCGCAGTCCGCGAATATCGTATATTGTTTTAGTTAATTTTATTATAAAAGTTTTTTCAACTCTTTTGTTGAAAGGTTTTCTGTAAACCATCCACATCATTTCAATTATGGATAAACGGATGTAGCATATAAATATATCAAAACTATTGTGTTTTTGACCTATTTGCATAATGAGACTTTAAAAAAAGATAAACGAAAGAAAATTACTTCATTTAAAGTAATTTATCATTTTGTAAAAATAAATAATCAATTATCGTTTTGTTTATAGAATGAATTAAAATGCAGGAATGAAACAGTGTAAGTTTTATTATAAAAAAAAAACATGTAAAAACATAACGAATAAAATAGATTTCTTAAAGAGTTTAAACTTTAGTATAATTTTGTATATCTGATATGAAGTTTAATCTGATGAATGATGAATCATTAATTGTTTAATATCAGTTTTTGTTTATACAACTTAACAATTTCAACAGTACATAAAAGGTTAAACAACTTTAATGGAATTTTTACACATTCTTAAAACATCTAAGAGCTTTTAGATTTACACTTTTTTTGATTCAATTTTATATTGTTCGTAAAACAATTAACACGCACGAAATTACTATCAAATGAATTAATGCGTGCATTATTTTCTTCAAATGATTATTATAAATGCTAATAAAAATATTTCTTGGAAGTTAAACTCATTTTATTTATGTGATAAAAATTTAATAAGTTAGAATACAAACATTTTTAATGAAACAACGTACATTATTTATAAATACATTTGCTTAGGAAAGAAAAAAGATTTCAAAGATTCTATACAGATCATTATTTAGATCATTTGAAATATAGTTTTAACTGAATAGAGTATATGTTTTTTAATTAAAAATAACATTTCAATTGTACAAACATAAATAGTATGTTATTAAAAATATTTTGTATTCACTGAATTTATATATATATATATATATATATATATATATATATATATATATATATATATATATATATATAATGAACAGATAAAGAGTCAACTGAGTTTTAAAGGGGTACTTGCTGTAGTTGACCACATAATAGTCAACGCCCGCAGCTTGAATTGGTGCGAGATATGTCACATGCGGGATTCTCACGTTTCATCTGATATATTTGTAATGCCGGTGGTAGATATAATATGTCTTTAATTGCTTTATTATTTGATCTCTTACATTAAGGGAAATATATTCCCTTTGAGTATGAGAAATATTGATAAAATCAGTTTTCGAATTTGTTATAATTGTCAAATTTAGTACACGGAATGAAGGAATAAATACAATCACACACACGCACATATATATATATATATATATATATATATATATATATTCATACATACATAAATACACACACACACACAAATGTATTAAAATGTAATTATTTTATGAAAAAAATTGTACAAAAAATTAAAAAATATTTGCGGACTCGCCAGTATATCATTTTTTAAAAATATATTTTAATTTAAATATTTCTTAATAGTATTTATGAATTAAATATTGCTTAATTTTAATACATTGTTCTTACAGTTTTCTGGTTTGAATTTTTGTAATATTGTTAATATGCTGGAAAACAAAAAAAAAATACTAAATGGCCCATAAAAAGTACAAACATTGTTCTTACTTTAAAATATTACTTTAAAACATTAAATTAATTATAAAGAGAAATATGGTCAACTTTAACTTAAATTTGTATATATCTGGAGAATGTAAATAATTATTATCTGTACATTAATTTTTTATAAAAATGATACTCTGAATAGATAAAATATGCGTTAATTAATATTATAAAAATATAGTTATTTGTTCAAAATGATTATTTTTTTTAAAAACAAGCTCAAGGATTGCATAATACAAAAAAAACTTATGCATGTATATATATATATATATATATATATATATACTCACATAAAATAATTATGAATCTATCTTTGTTCAGCCCTCGTGTCAACCATTGCACTGCTCAGATTATTTATTTTTAACCACCCCTGTTCTTGCATAAGGATGTTAGGTTAAGATTATTATATATGATGGTATTTTACAAAAAGAATCGTAGATGAAAGAAAATATTATTGATATTAGTATTAATTTTAAAAGTGAGCCCGTATTCAAATTTATATAATAAGCAATGACCATTGGGGAATATTTATCTTCTTTATCTGATAACCCTTATTTTGGAGCCGGATTTGGATTGTTTGGAATCGGTGCAAGTGCTGCAGTATTAAGAAAAGGTTTGCAGGGAGCAATAATATTTTTTAGGAGGCATTATATGATTACTTTGGAAGTACCTTGTAGAGATAAATCATATCAGTGGGTATTGCAATGGATTACACACAAAGGAGCTCGACAAACACAGCATCTCAGTGTTGAGACAAGTTTTGAACAAAAAGACACAGGTCATATTAAAACGAAATACGATTTTATACCAAGTATTGGGACACATTTCTTCAGGTTTGTTTATCGATTTTCAGTTAGAAAAATTGTATAAAGTATGACTGATTTATAATAAATACTGTGTTTAAAAGTTTGATTCAAATAGTTTTAAAAATATGCATCTCATAACAATATTCAATAATATTATATCATTACAGTTATGCAGGAACATGGATTCGTGTTGAAAGAACAAGAGAACAACATACGTTAGATTTACATATGGGGGTACCATGGGAAACAGTTACATTAACAGCTTTTGGAAGAAATAAAAATCTTTACTTTAACATCTTAGAAGAAGGTAAAGTCTTAATCATTAAATATTTATTGAAACTTAGTGTTAATTTTGTATCATGAACATACTTATTTAATTTTTATGTTTATTTCTCATTAACATTTACTTCTGTTAGCCAGACAAATGGCTCTAAAACAACATGAAGGAAAAACAATTATGTATAGTGCTCTCGGAAGCGAATGGCGGCCATTTGGTCATCCTAGAAAAAAACGACCTTTGAAATCGGTAGTTTTGGATGATGGAATCGGAGAAAGAATACTTCAGGATTGTATTGAATTTACTGGTAATTCAGCATGGTATAGTGATAGAGGAATACCATATAGAAGAGGTAATAATTAAAAATTAGATATGTATCAAATGATATTAAATTATATTTGATGAATTATATACAGGCTACCTTTTATATGGACCTCCTGGTTGTGGGAAATCGTCATTCATTACTGCATTAGCAGGAGAAATTGAATTCGGAATATGTGTGTTAAATCTCTCTGAAAGAGGACTATCAGATGATCGTTTAAATCATTTATTATCAGTTGCACCACAACAGAGTATTATACTTTTAGAAGATATTGACGCAGCATTTACTAGTAGAGAAGATACTAAACAGCAAAAATCAGCTTATGAAGGTCTGAATAGAGTTACTTTTAGTGGATTACTTAATTGTTTAGATGGAGTGGCAAGCACAGAAGCAAGAATTGTTTTCATGACTACAAACTTTTTAGAAAGGTAGATTATGAAAATAGTAAAAAAGAATATATCTTTAATAAATTCAATTTTAGATTGGATCCTGCTCTAATAAGACCTGGCAGAGTAGATGTAAAAGAATATGTTGGTTGGTGTTCAGAACATCAATTGGAACTAATGTTTTTAAGATTTTATAAAGGAGAATCAGCAGCATACCAAGCTAAATGCTTTGCTGAGAAAGTTATGTCATTTAATAAGAATGTTAGTCCTGCTCAGATTCAAGGATATTTTATGTTTCATAAACAAAGTTTACCAGAAATTGTTATTGAAAATGCAGAAACAATATGGGAATTAACTTAAATGATTTTATAGTGATTTATTTTTTTATTTATACATATATTATTTGAGTAATAAACATATACAGTGGTTTAAAATTAATACTTTTATTTACATTCAAAAGTAATTATTGTTCAAAAATTATTTCTTTTTCTTTTTTCCACCTTTATCTTTTACTGTTCCTTTTTTAACTTTGCGAAATTCACCTAAACATCTCCGTACCATAACACCTCTCCACCATGCTTGAATACAAATAGCACTGTTGTTCTTCTGAATAACTAAAGCTTCCTCTTGAGCACGCCTTTCTTTTTCCGCTAAATATTTATCCATTTCCATACGATGTTGTGAAGTCTGAAATTAAATGTATTATCACAAATATGACTAGTAATAGTGGTAGTACTAATGAATAATAATTTTTCAGAAATATCACTAAATTTTTTTATTTACTCACAATATTAAGAGTATCCTGTATTTTTGGCTGTAATTCATCTCTTTTAGCTTTAAGAATAGTAATGTCTTTATTAAGTTTTTCTATGTCTTCAGTATACTTACTAGCCCAGAAATTTATACTATCAGTTAGATCCTAAAATATTTTTTTATGTACTTTGATTAAAATTTATATGAAAAATATATAGGAAGTGAATTAAACCTTATGTAATTGTTCCATATAATTATCAATTTCAGAACTACATCTCATTTCTTGTTCAATGTTCATTTTTGTCCGCTGTAGATTTTTTTGTAATTGTTTTTCAATTAATTTGCACTTTAATTTGTTTTGTTCATTTCTTGCATTTTCCCATTTATAAATGTAATCCTTTTTTATTGTACATTCAAGTACAATATCCTGTTTTGAATGTGAAATAATAAATAATAAGAAATTATAAATATAGAAATCTTTTGCTACATTCAGAATAGATTTTCAATTATTATTCAAAGCTGTTTTCTATCTACAAAAGATTTGTTGTATTATGATACAAAAATATACTTTACTTCATATTTATCTTTAAGTTCATCAATCTGCATTTCACATTTGTAACAGTCGTTCTGTGACTTTGTTTCTTCCTTAATAATAGAATCCTTCAGCTGTTTAATTTCTACACAGTTTTCATATTCTTCTAAGAATAAATTCGATTCATCCTTGTTGGTAAAATCAATATCTCGTATCGTATCAACTAAATATTTGAATGATGAACTGTATACAAGTTCACATAATGTAGATTTTAAAACTTGTTCTATATAGTTCCTGTAATACCATTAAAAAAGTAGAAGTTATTTAGTGATATTTATAAATGTTATGTATGTAAATATACCGGTCTCTTTGAAGCTTAAATTTATCATGCCTATGCCCATTTTTTTCTACTGGTTCGAGAATATCTTCACTGAATATTCCTTTTTTAAATTTAGTAGTCTCAAATTTATCATCACAAATTTCTTGTTCATTATTTGTGCTGAGATTCAACGTGTTATTCAAAAATCCAATAGTAGCAAGTTGATCGAGACAATTTTCTAGTACACAAATAATTCCTGCCTGTTAAAAAAAAGATTTAAAATAAAATGAAAATAAATTCCTTTATAATAATATTACCGATTGTAAATTGTTCAGTTTATATCTAGCGTTCTCCGAATCAAATGTATTCAAACTTTCATTATCTTCATATATCGGATATAAAAAAAAATTATCGTTCCCTAAAAGTACTGAATTATTTACATTTTGTTTGTTACTTTCTAACAAGTTACAATTTAGTTTCGAAGTTTGAACGTTTTTATTCAATCCATCATTTTCATTTAATTTAAACATTGCAATTAATTTATTTTAATTTATGTACATAATATTTTTTTTATTGACATACATAAGTGAATACTAGTTACATTTAAACATTTTACATTTATAATTTCATACAAAAAATGAGTCATGAACATTGATAATGCTCATAAATAAATATACAGAAAAATTGTCTATAAGATTTACTACCAAATATAAAAACAAATTATTGATTATACAAAATATTGCTTAGCAACATTTCTTTATTTTATTTATATATATATTTGAATAACCAGTAAAAATACGTATTGAAATTTGAATAAAATATAATATCAAATAAAATATATTAATTAAATCATGAAATTAAACATTTTTTTTTAAATCAACATTCTCATTTTTATAGAAGAATGGGTACAATTTTCATTATTATTTTATACAAGACAAATTTATATGTAAATAACATTTACTGACTATTTTTTACATGGGACAAGTCATTTTTTGAATTTATATCATAATATCAATAATGATTTAAAAAGATTTGGATAATTAAATTTACATAGTATGAAATTGAAAATTTTCTGAGCATTTAAAAATAAATATCATGTAATAAAGGCTTTTTAGTATATATTTTTGTTCAATAGATGGCACTAACAGTAACAAATTTTAATTTAAATTAAACTGTTATGATTTGTTTTCATGTAGTCAGTTGTCTTCAAGTTAGCGTTATTTTAATAAAAAATATATGTATTTTAAGTGCTTGATGGTACAATAGTATGCAGATTATCGTTCTTTTAAATAATATTATGTGAATATATGCTTTTTGTATTAATTTGTGTTCATAAGCAATAATAATTACTCAAAGATGGTAAGTTTTGTAATTATTAAAAAAGTATAAGGTTAAATATTTAAAAAGTATGTAATTTTTTTCAGTCTGATCACTCATTTGATACCGAACATCAAGTAACTATTGATCGCATGCATGATGCAGACATTGAAAAAAGTTTGGAATTATCTTCAGTTATAAACAACTTAAACAATTTAATGTCTGAAATCCCAATTGTAAGTAGTAGTTCAGACAATATACTTATAACTGAAGAACAACAGAAAAAAATGCTTGCTACATTAATAGAACAAGTGAGTTGTGTATAAAGTTTTTATGATTACATTTTTAAACAGTACACTACTTACAGGCTAGAGAATATGTGCCAGATATAGAACTTATTGAAGAAACTTCTTTAATTCAAATAGAACAAGTTCTTGAAAAAGCTACAGAGGAATATGAAAAATCATTAGCATTTTCTAAAGGCTGTTTGAATGATAATGAAAAAGAATTAAAACGGTATTCAAATTGATTTTTGTTATCTAATGAACATTATTTTCCAATTAATTTTTTTTTGTATTCCTATTACAATCTGATCATTGATTCATTTTTGAGCATATTAAAATTTATTTCAACCGTAACATTCTTAATTGGTTTTATTTAAATAACTCGTCAAATTTATACATTATCTTTTAAAAAGAAAATTTTTAAAGATTGTTATTTTCTTTAATGAAGATATGTTTAGAAATATTTTGTTACTAGCTTGGAGAGAGAAGCTGAGCAATTGGAAAAAATTCATACAGAAATAATGGGTGAGACAAATGTAGTAGGTGATAAAGAAAATCATGTCATGAAAATTAGAAATATTGGCAATAATATTAATAAAGAATTCAAAACCACACGGGAAGATTTAGTAAGTTTATATGGGTTTCTTCAGTGGTATGAATAAAAATGTTATTTTTCCATTTTAGCATAGTATTTTAACAGAATTGTATCCTAATGAAGAAATGAAAAATTTATTAGCTGTGAGTAATGTTATATCAACTAATAAGTAAATTCATATTCAATAAATGTATGAAAGTTCTATTTCTTTTAGGATTTAACAGCAAAATTTTTCCAAGGTGGTGACATGTATATTAAAGTTGAAAATAATCAGATTTTATATATAAATACATTACTTCAAGCAAATTTAGTAGAAAGACATCCAAATGAGTTATTTAAGTTTCGACTGAGAAATTTTTTGTAATACTATAGTTTCTTTTAATATAATTCCTAATGTATGATACATTGGTTATATGTAAGTTTTTAAAAAATTAAATATTAATATTGTTTACAATGTAAATATTTCCTTTTCTTTTACTGAAATGCATGTTAATTGACTATTTGACAATTTTATTATTGCAATTTAAATTGTTTTGATCAGATATTTTCATATTTTTTCATTTTTATTAAAACAAAAATGTATATTATTTGTTAAAATCAGGGGGTAAATAGTGTATATTTATTTTAACTGGAAACTCATTATAAAACTTATAGTTAGATTCAATAAATACTAAAAAATGTATTTATTAAACATATCTTTATAATAAAGAGATGTATTATAATACTTGTCACATAACAAAATATTAAAAATAAAAATGGTTATTTCACCACATGAATGGTGCACGTTCTCTCAGTATTTTAACTCCAAATTTCTCCCACTCTCCTGTATATATCCATAATTCATGCGAAGATTCCAAACAAGACATAATTGCAGCTCCTTTCCAAGCTGTAATGGTTGGATCCATTTCTTTTGGATTGGTGATTATATCCAGTTGTTCTATAGAAGAGTGAATTAATATGTATGTTTGTATAAATATATTTTATTTCAGAATTTTTACCTGCTCTATATAGGTAAGGAATTTGAAGTGAAATTCGATTTTGTAACCATGTTCCTATACCAGTAAACTTCATACCACCTCCTACCACTAATATACATCCATACATTTTTCTTTTTAAGTCTTCATTTGCTGAAATTGAATTTAATTGTACATATTGTTAACAATTGATTTAAACAATTCCAATTTATTTTATATGAACAGAATATACACAAATATTAAAAACCAAACACTAACGGCATCTTTCTATGCTTTGTAAGACAGCTTGATCTAAACCAAGAATTTGTCCAGGATTTATTACAAATTCTTTATCTTGGCCTGATGGTGCGGAGTTATCAATAGCATCTACTACAATGTCATCATCATTTCCAGTTCCTTGCACGACCCCTTGATCACCAATTATACCATCAGCACCAGCTAACAACTCCGATGCGGTTGGTTCCAGTGCTTCTTTCACGCCTCTTCTCTGTTATAAAAGATATATTTCATAAACAACTTTTTAAAACTGTTTTCTTAATAAATATTTTTCAACATACGCTGGTTTCTCTCAAGTAATTTTCATCATGAGGATCTTCTGGGTCTCCTGTTGATCTTTTTTGTGTATGAACTTGTTTATTTCCTGTAACTCCAAACAATTCTGGGCTAAAAAGACTTAAAGGAGCAACAATACACTCATCACCTACTTGCAATGTGTACTTTACTGTAGCAGAATTTGGTTTTGAAACTGTGAATGTTTTTTCTTGTGATCCACAAATGTCCTGTGCAAATTAGAAAATAATTTTTAAATCTAGTCTTTAGTTTTTGATTAAAGAGTAGTTGAGCACTGAGTTCATTTCTTTTTTTAAATTTTAATACATTAAAATTTTAAAACTTATTACCAGATTTACATGACAAAAGTCTTCCTTTAACTTTCGCAATAACATTGCATCTAATTTATTCTCTTCATCACAACTTTTATAGGGAAAAGCACATTTTTGTAGTAACCAATTAAATGTTTGTGTTATATCACTACCACCATAATCCATTCGTACCTGTTCATTGTGATAAATATTAACAAATGTACATATGTTTATTTCAATAACCATACCCGAGTATTTCTGTGTGACACAGCATCTTCAACACAAGAAACAGATGTTTTTTGATCACCCACATCCACGACACATGCATAGCCAAGGCCTGCACCAAATGTTGCAGCAACATGGTCCTAAAAATATAAATAGTTTATTATGGAAATATTTAGAATACTTTATTAACTATAATTGATTTATTTATTCTAAATTTTATGTAGATTTATATGTAAAACTAATCACCTGTACTAAAAAACATGCTCCGAAACCTATTCGACATAAAAGTAATGTTGTAAGTTCTTTTAAATAACTTCGATTATAAATATCAGGTATAATAAGAACAGCCTTATAATATTTAAGATCAGATATCTTTATATCTAACAGTGTTTGCAGCATATGGGTCCAAATTGTTTCCAAATCTGCTAGTATAGCAGTTAGAGAACCACCAGGATTTGAATGAATATTTAATTCTCCTCGTCGCATTGGAAAGTGAATATTGAAATTTAAAGCTGGATTTAATTGTAAAACCTATTCAAATAAAATAGTTAAGTAAACAATAATAAACACATCTTTTTATAAATGCCATCTTTTACTCATACTTCATCACCAACAATCACATCTACACAGTCTTCAGGTTTTATCCAAGCCCAACTATCACTCTTTGGGCTTAAAGTTTCTGGAGTCGACCTTCGATTAAAGGCCGCAATCTGTTGTGGCGGTGTTGCATATCTTCTCCGACCATCTGATTGTAAACATGATTGTAAAGTGTGTGACACGGCTAGTCTTGATTCTTCCATTTCTTGTAATAACTCTTTTGTCTACAAATGAATAAAAATTAAATTATTTCACCTTTATTTAAATGTAATTTTATTTTACCTTTCTAACTGATGGCTGTAAAAATGGATCACTGTATTTAATACCCCCATCTTTTCTTCTTCTAGCTATAGCATGCAATATCGTATGAGGATTTAAATCTGAAGCTCGACCTATTCGTATATATAAAGATCCTGGATGTATAATAATAATAGTGTTAGTTTGAACTAGCTGAAAATGTAATTAACTAAATTAGGAACAAAACTTGTGAATCATTTTGAGTTCATCATCTTTATTAAAATCAGAATTTACAAAAAACACGATAAAAAAATAAAATTAATAGTTAAAATTTAAAAATATATAATAAGTCGAATAAAGTAGGAAAATAGAAGAAATGTATTCATATAAATAATAAACATGAAAACAATATAAACATAACCTATACATATTTAAATATTGTATTTCTCATTATTTTTCCTACAATACGATTAAATACCTCTGGAGAATTTTCAGGCATTGTGGGCATTTTAATTAAGAAATTTTAATACATAATGAAATTGTTTATATATATGTCAATTGTACATTAAAGCATATTCAAATTTATCATTACACAGTTCTACCTTTGTAAAGAACGCTATATATTTAACCATAGATTAAAATTCTGCTAATAATTGTACTTTTACAATTTATTGTGAAATATTCACACACAAATTATTCTTGTATTGCACTTTTTTGAGTTCTGAGACAAATATATATATATATATATATATATATATATATATATATTTACATATGTTTGGAAGTAAAACTATAAAATCTTATTAAATAGATTTTACTAAAAAAAATTTACTCGATTTTAACTACTAAGCCCAAAAAGTGAATTTTTGTCGAATTAATTTTTTTATTTCAATAATTTAAATTTTGTATATAAATATTTGTAACCTAGACTATCCTCATTGATTGATATAAATATCTTGGGCATCTCATTACAATAAATTGTATCGATGAAAGGGCATATTACCAATATAGCAAGTAAGTTCATAAGAGTTTAATTTGAAATGAGATCAATAAAGGGTCGTAATTCTATAATAAAAGAAAGAGCGTATTTGGCTTAGTAATGTCAAAAGTAAAGCCCATTTAAATTCGAGTTCGTTCACGAAAACTTAAATGTGGACAAATAAGGCAACAATATAGCCAATTGTTAAAAATGCTCTAGGTATTGTAGGATTGGTAGGGATACATATTTTATTGAAAATTTCCTTAAAATTGATTACTGGTAAATTTGATTACTGCTTATGTGCATTTCGATGGCGATGTTATTATTTTCAACCTACTAAAGTACAGAATAATAATCAGATTTTTTTGTACCTTAGATTTGATTAAAGAGTTATCTGTACCTCAGCACTCTGAGAGTGATAACATTAGTAATTTAAATGAGCATAAGTAACAATCAAAATGATAAATAATTAATTATTGAACATATTTCATCAGAAAAAGTTTATATGGTTTACGGGATAGTGAAAAATTTATTTATGAAAGTAAATTTAGCCACAATGGTAAAATTATTATTGTGATCCATATTCTATTTGAAAATATGTGATATCGAACAAGTTTGATGAAAAGTAGCATATTTTGTCTACAATAATTATTCCATACTTAATAGTTCAGATGAAATATCAAAATAACTCAGATGAGAAAGTTTAAAAAATATTATAAACATCACAATATACTTCTAACACTGTGGATAAATTCATTCCCTCAAATGATTTTTTTTCATCCTACAAATCACGAAAAAATTAATGGTCAAAAATGTTTAATTAATCATTATTGATCATTTTTGATTGTTAATTACTAATTTTAATGGTGATGCTATCATTTTTATTCAGAGTATTCTTATTTTTAATTCAATGTTCCAACTACTTGCATTCAAAAAAAATATTTGTCAAAGTAGAAATCACAATTTGGTTTGTATATTTAATTCTTTTGTGAGATATGTAGCATGAACAGAATTGAATAAAATATTTTTTCTTTAATGAAAAGAATGATCATGCGTTAAAAATGAAATTATAAAAAATGTCTTTGTGTCAGGGGGGTATTTAATATTTCGTAAGGATTCTCGTACCTCGAATGAATTACATTCCTTCATGTTGAAAATACTGTCTTTGGTAATGAACGCCTTTAGAATAGAGTAAGACATAGAATTAATAAAAATTAAAGCCTTATTTATTGTAATATTTTCCATTTATTTGGAAGACTAGCATTTTCTTGTCTGCTAGTCTTATTCCTGCTATAATTCTAATGGAATGTATAATTATATATATATATATATATATATATATATATATATATATATATATATATATATATATATATATCTGTGTGTAAAAATTTTATAAAAAATGTGTGTCTGATTATGTTTAATTTTATTGAATAAACCACTGAAATAGAAACTTTCTAAATGCAAAACATAATCAATTAATAACGTAAAAAGGGATCATATCAGCTTATTGTTAATTTCGTATGTGGTTTTTAATCTATTAATTACATTAATTAACTGCAAGAAAAACTAACATTTAAAAAATGATAAGCAATAAATGTAAATTATATTACACAAGTCCACGAAACGTACATAATATTAGAGCCAAATTAGGTCAATAGGATAGATGGCGGTAGGATTTTCGCATGTTTACGTTTGGAACTACCGTATGTGAAGTAAAATATTGGCATCAGCGTCACGACGTTTGCGTTTGGCGTACCGTTGTTGGATATATATATATATATATATATATATATATATATATATATATATATGTATATATATATCTATATATATATATATATATATATATATATATATATATATATATATATATATGTATATATATTTACATGTAACTGCAGTATTACGGCTGCGCATTGCACTGTGCAGATAAAATAATTTTAAATGTATGTATAGTCGAACAAAGTGGCTTTTTAATTATATCAAATTGAACGCCCTTACACCATTCTAATTAACTCGAATTATTTAAATAGTTTAGTGAAACTATATCTCTATAAAATATACATATATTAAATACACCTATATAGAACAATATATATATATATATATATATATATATATATATATATATATATATATATATAAATATGTAGCATTATATTCTTGAATTTTTATTTTTGATTTGAAAATTCAGTTCATTTCGTTTCGTTGTGATGCAGAATTACAACTAATTTGATTTTCTGCTGTTACGTTAAATCTCTGATTCTTAACAATAGATTTATTTCTGTTTGACCTGTCAGAAATTTACACTCGAGTCAACGTAGCTCTGTTGATTATTAGAGCACTGAAGCTTTTTCATCATAACAAAGTGGAGGCGTCATAGAGAAAGCGAGATTTAAGCTTTATAGCTAACATATTAAACCGCTTAGCTGTTTATTGAATTCGAAATAAAGATTTAGTTACATATTTCATTACTAACAAGATTTTCCTTTTAATAATAATAGTTAAACGATTGAATCGCAATATCAAATCAAATAATGGGATAAAACAAATCAATATTTAGGTTCTTTGTATTTTTGTATGTATAGAGATTTTTATTACATTTTATTTATAATATATATATGTATATATAATAGTTTTTTTTTGTGTATGATAATTTAGATATGTTATAACCGATCTCTGCTCTAGTACCATATTCAAATATATATTTTCTAATTATGTGTGTTGAATTTTAGTTTAAATTTTTGATTGATCTTGAACTAGTTCATTTTTTTTATAACAGAGGCACATCAATTGTTATGAAAATAGTAATTTTGAGTACTTTTTTTGTTCAGTTATTATTTCATTTTGAATTTTGTTTCTGATTTTTTTTTTAATTTTCTAACACATTCATTTTAATGTCTTTTGTGTTATTATCAATATACTCACGTTTTTTATTATAATATACTCACGTATTTCAATATATACACTTTTTTTGTCTATATTGGCAAAACCATTGCCAATGGTTGATATAATTAAAACTAGTATTAATTTTATTATCTTTTATACACTTTACATGCTATATCTCCATTATATGTTATATCTCTTTTTTAATTTTTGCTCAGTTTGGTTATTATATTTTTGACTTTTGTTTGATAGTCGCAACTTGTGGCTAGCTCACTCATAGATTATTTTCTAGGTAACCTTAGATTACTTCAAATATTCTTTTTGATATGCAATGATATGTGCTTATTAATTTTAGTTTACGAATCATTAATTATATATACATATTTATAATCAATTTTGTTTAATTTAAAAAGACAATTATTTTTTAAAAATGTATACTTTTTCTCCTTATAAACAGTACAAAAAGGTTTTTTGGTGCATTGGCGTTAATTAAAAATATTAACTCTACATATCGTTGTATACAAATGCGAAACTGTAGATTTGAATAAATTTTTTTAAAATAATAAATATATAACAGTAAGGTCTCTTTTATTTTCTCAATATATATATATACGGATAAAAACAGGAATTCAATCGTATAAAATGGAAAAGCATGGAAGAGGCCTTTATCCAGCAGTGGATACTGATGATGATGATATGTACAGATAGATATGTGTTTATATAGTTAATGTAAAATTCAGTTTACTCAATTTTTAATCGTCCTTTTTTTAAGCAATGTCGTTTAGCTAAAACCAAAACTGAATACTGAATGTAGATAATTTTAAAAATTTAAACGCTGTAAGTGTATATTTAAATTTTTATTTACAATTATATGATTATCTAAGTATAGTTTATATATTAGTTATTTATATTCATGAATATTAATTGAAATGACTGCATTTTTAATATTAGCTATGTTAAGGCTGGGAATGTTTATCATAAGAATACTTGTTTTTTCCTTTATATTAGGAAAACTGGAGAAAATATATTACTTTTTCGAACTGTTTGAGTTCAGTTTATGTCAATGTGTGGTAAACTAAATAAATTGTCCTAATAAAGAACAATCGTTCCTAAATGTTTGAGAAAAAAATGATTTCAGGCTATAGAAAAATGTTATTTGTTATTTACAATGTTGTACAATATTCTTGTCTAAATTTCAAGAATTCACCAAAAGTTGGCCATGACACGGATATAAATTATATGTTTGAAGGTTACTTTGTGTACTTTAATTTTATTTTAGTAGTGTTATTTAAAATTGGTCTGTGCGTGTGTGTATATTGGGGTTTTAACCTGCAAGTATTTATAATTTCTATTATAGAATAATTATTTTATATCGAGTAATATTGAGATATGCGCTTTGCTGAAAAAAACATTTTTGACAATGTGAATCAGCACGACATAGGATGAACGTTGATGCTAATGTGTTTCCTACATCATAATATATGTTCGATTAAAAATAGAATCATATTTGTAACGATATTTAATCAACGGCTTTTATATTGTTTCATACTGTTACGTTTTAACGACGTTCGCCAAAGATTGTGAGCTTGTGCCAATATGACCTAGAGCAAGTGACATTCTGAAATTTTCATCAAACGCGGTTCGCGCTAACGTAAAAAGAGAACGCGCGCGTACGGGAACAGTGCACGGGACAGAGACGACGCAACGTACGAAATGAATCGTAGCGCCGCGTCTAGGTCAGCTGTTTAGCGGTCAGTTCGCAATTCGCCGTCCGCGTCGATCCGACCCCAGAGTTTCAGGCGAACTCGTTGTACTTGGTCGCGTATCGATGACTATCCCCGACTTAATTATTATAAAATAGTTACAGTGGCAGTGAGTGTGCGTGTTTTATACGGTTGTCGTATACAGTGGGATTGTGGTGGTTCACATATTACAACACCGATGTGTAAGAAACGTTTTGATAATATAACCTACATATTAAAGTGTAGGTGGTATGTTTGAATGAACCGGCGATTTCTTATTCGTGTTGTTCTTAACGTTTTACTTTAATTCATTTTTTTTTTATATTTTAAAAGTTAAACGATTGTATATCAGAGTACAGGGAATATCTATCGAAATCGATTTCAATTGATAATCTGTTAATTAACACAATCTATTTTTATAGATCTTTATGAAAAATTAACATTGTTTATGCTATTGCATATTTCTCATTTTACATTTAAATTTATTTTTGAAATAAGCACAACTTATGTGTAATCGATAAGCTCTGCTTGTTACATTTTTGAGGTAGGGTAGGTATGGACTGATAAGAATACAAGTTACATTTTAAAATGCGTGATCTATTATTGAAATAATGCTAAAATTAAATACAAAAATCAATTCAAACACCCTATGTATATATATATATATATACATATGCAAATCTTTTTCATATTAAACTTATCGTTACGAATCACAAACTATATCGCATTTTCGTGACCTATTTTGGTTTTAACTAATAACTTGATAGAAAAAAAGTATTAAATGTATAAATAGATAATATGACAAAAAAAGCAATTAATAGTTTTTTTTTAATTAGAAAGTATTCGAGATTACTTTATATACATTTTATAAATGTTTATATATATATTTGATTATATACTTTTGAAAGCAATTACTCGAAAATTTGAAAAGACAATGTATATATAAAATAACTCCATCTAATAAATAATAAAGTGAGTGTTTCTGGTTAGCAGTTACTGCATTAATGTTCTCTGTTTACATATTAACCAAGACCAACCCCAATGAATAAACGATAGAGAACGTATGATTTAAAATTGGTTGTGCGGGCGTGAACGGTGGGACAAATTCTTTCAGTAAAAATATGATTCATGGTTTTGTATAAGGATGATGTAAAGATTTAGTAAACTATTTAAATTTTATTGTACATCCTTGAAATTATATTCAAAGTTAAATAATATATTTGATATATTTTCATCAGTAATATAATTATTATTTTATGTCTGATATTTTTTTTCTGTTATTGATTATTCTCCGAAAATTAAACTGAACCAACCCCTTTAAATGAATTATTGGCAATATATTACCTACGAGTCGTTTATAAGAATGATCAATAGTCCAAAAGCTCTTTGTCTGCATAAAAGGAATATTGTGAAATATGATGAAAATTATTTAACATACTTTTTCTTTTTATATAAATTTGTATATATGTATATGTATATATATATATATATATATATATATTAATTATATTAAATTTTAATATATTTATTTACTTGTTATTACAATTAGATGTGCCCTATTTTATTAATCTCTTTAGTAGAGAAAAACCTTTAACAAAAAATACATACGTTGGTTGAAACTTGAAATCTATAAATTTACAGTAAATGTTTCAAAAATGATTTTTAACTTTCCATACATCACGAAAATATTTATGATCAAAATATTTTATAATTGATCATTATTTATTTTAATAATGGCCTATGTTGATTAATTTCGGATTAGTTTATCTCGATGGCAACACCAAAATCCTTATATATAGAATTAATATATAGAATTATATTTTTTATGTAGCAATCATATTGTCTGGTGGAAGCGTTTAGAAATTGAAATTGAGATCTTTCTCCTTGAAATTTAATTCCGAATCATTAAAAAAGCTGTGGTTATTAATAAATCATCGGAAATGTTTAATAATTCGAAATGGAAATTATATAAAAATGATCTGCATTCTACTTTGAATTTCCAAAAACTGTCGATGGGAAATATTATTCTCCATACAAAAAATAATTTGTCGAAATTTAAAGGCAAGAAATAATCGGTTACTGTTCTGTTTGAATCCTGCATTCCATGTATATTTTTGTGTTTCTTCTAAAAACAGTTTCGAATTTCATCATTTTCAGGCAGAATTTGGACTCCAATTGAGTTTTAAATCTTCATAAAAATAATGAAAACGATTCAGATCTGTCGAAAATAAACGAATATATACATGAATGGCAGGATTCGATTAGAACAGTAATTAATTATTTGCTGTTTTTAAAACAGATATTAGTATTTTTTTAAAAAATAATATTTACATAAAAAATATTAAATGTTTATCGCACCTCCTATTACGAAATATATTTTTTATTATTTTTTCATCATTTTCAAATATGAAATATTTATTAAAAAGAATAAAAAGTGTTTATGTAGATAAACAGTACATCAATCTGTTAAAAATATTTCATTATTTTTTTAGAAACACTTTTGACTCATTGACTCATTGACTAGAATGGAATTAATTTTCATATCGTTCAGCAATTTACTTTGAAAATAACTGGATAATTATTATCACTGAAATTTGTTTATATACCTTTATACACAATATCAGATAAATGTTTCATATATTTTGATAAAAAAATGCAGTAATGTGGGAGTATTTTGTATAAAATCAAACGGCTACTGTTTAAATTTTACATTTTCGTGTATAAATTGGTATTTTTGAAATTTATAACATTTTTTAAACAATGTTTCTATTTATTAATAGAACGTTTATTCCAGATTAATTATTTTTTTATGTATGAAAATCATTGAAACATTTTTACAATAATTATTACGTTTTAGAGTCTAAATAATGAAAAATTTCAAACTATTGCGTGGTTAAAATGTTTTATCACAAGTTGTGCAATCCGATGACGTGAATTATAAATGAACGCGTTTTGTAACTGGTATAATATGTGTAATCTATATCCCACTATTTTCTTTTTAGCGTTGTCATATTTATTTGTCTTTGTGGTGCTACCTGTTATAGGCTTTGCGTCGTAACAGGATCTACCCATTTTCACAAACGAATTTTTCTCTCTTCCCACAAATCACAAATAATTTCAATCAAAAATATTTAATAATTTATTATTGGTCTTTTAAATTAATTATTACTTAAACATCGCCATTTTCATGTTTATTTAGATATTTCTCACATATAAAAAGTGATACTTCATAAATAAATCTATAATGTTTCAAATTTAAATATATTTTTTTCGATTATTTTATTATTCATATATTTTTTGATTCTTTGATTTTTGGAATTGTTTTCATACATTTTTTTAACAAAACTAAGATAAGTATTTGTGGTTTTTGAATCAATGATTAGGTTGTATGTACAAAAATAAAAAAAAAACGGTTCCAATACCATGATTTCTTTTTATTAAATTTTGTTTAAAAGTATATTCCAATAAAGAGGATTCCATTTAATCGAAAAAACAATATTTGTTTCAAACAGACACATTTCGGTGTTTTTATATTATTTATGTTCTATAAAATAGATTTAATCGGACTGTTTATTTTACATTTTGAATAATATTCAGTAAACAAATTCATTTGATTAAATGGTGCGAATAAAAAATTATTTTCAACGTACTGGAAAGGTTTATGTCTGTTAAGAAGTTGATACACTCACCATATTTCGGTTGGATGAACTTTCTGGCCTAGTTCTGTATGCGTGCGGTCATGGATTGTTTAAGTTTTTATGAAACGATTGATTATTCCGTCCACGATTCGATAATAAGTTTGGATTCATTACTGAAAAAAATTCTTAAATATTTTATCAGATTGATGTCATCCTTTTTTATATAAATTTACTTCTTTTTATCGTTATTTCTTCAACATTCTCTTATAATAATATATTCTCTTATAAAAACTCAGATTTTTTACAGAGTTATATATTTTTCATACATTTTTAAATAACATTTTAATAATATACTTGTTAAAATAACAAGTTTGGAAAAATTATAAGATGCTATTATAATTTTATATATTAATCATTATATATATATATATATATATATATATATATATATATATAATGAATAATTTCGTTATCCTCCATTATGTCGAATTAAATAACTCATTAATATATCATATTGATTCCATAATGAAATATGATATGTTTGTTATGATGAAATTCAATTTGAACAGAAATATATGTTGTTTGGTTTTCAGGAAAGTACGTTTATGTCGTCGATTAAATCGTCTAGATTTGATTAACGAGAGAATTGAGATATTTCGGCTCATAATATTCATACATAAACATGTTTGCTTATACATAAACACGTTTTTATTTTTCGTATTATTCTCTCGTTGTGTAAATATATAAAATGATAATAAATATACGGTTGGTGATAAAGTCAGATTGAAATGAAAGTGAACTAGTCAATTGGAAAAATGTCAATGAATAAAAAAAATGTTTTATTATTTACGTCATTTTTTTATAGTTGGTTAAAAAAGTGATTTATAATTTGGAAAAACGGATTTGTTGTGCTGATATTTATTACAAACGATTCATTTAAACTAAGTTTTTTATTCAACCAAGATTTCAGGACACCTGCATAAGATTATTTTATCAATTTATTCCACTCTAATCATAGAAACAGTATTGCAAGTCATTATATATATATATATATATATATATATATATATATATAGAGAGAGAGAGAGAGAGAGAAAGAGGAAATGTACTGAAATAGAATACTTTTCATTTTTCCTTGAAAAGGAATAATAATTTTCATTATCAGTTTATTTAAATTGAGTAATCTTTCATGTGGTATCTACTTTTTATCAGTGTACTTGCAGCCCTCCTGTAATACCTAAATAGAAAAAAGATATATGTGAAGCTACATAATTACATGTTATGAACATGTAGTTATTATTGTATATTTCGAGTGTTTATATTAATTATGGAATATTAAATAAAAAAATAAATTAATTCACTATGGAATGAAAATGTAAGACTTAAACTAAAATAATTTTCCTTCGGATAAATGTAAATATTACAGACACATTTTTAATTGACAACAAACCCAATGTAAAAATTAATTATTATTAAAGTAGGAAAAAATTAAATAACGAAAATATAACCCAAACTAAAGCTATTTTGGATGATAATTTATTCATAAATAATTTGTTTTAAGACAGAATATGCAAATAATTTGTTTCTTTGGATATTTTATCTGTTGGCAGTCTGTAATATTGTATACAAAATTGATATTTTTTCCATTTATTATTATATTGTCCTGTGTATGTTTTATTTATTATTGTTTTTTTTGAATCACAACCGGCAGTAAAAAAGATAAACTCAGACATAGGTTCAAGGATTCAAAAGGAACAATCTTTTAGTTCATCGCGAAAAAAACTTTTGGAATATTGATCATTATAATAAACCTATGTTGTATCTATATATTTTTTAGAAAATTTATCCATATTATCTAAAACAATCTCATCTAATTCTAACCACGCTCTTTATCTGAAATTCTATCCAATTTTTTCTTCTCTCTTTGTAGCCTTTCGCTATTTATCCTTTTCTGTTTACGACATATCTATAGCTTTGATGAGCACTATTGACAAAGAGAGAAGACTAATACTTCAAAATTGGCTGCTGAACAAGTGAAGACTGTTTTTAATAATAAAACGTTTGAAATTATCTACAACCGTTTTATATTAAAATGAATATCAAAATTGGCTACTGAAAAATTGGCTGTTGAAAAATTGAAGATTTATTTTAATGATAAATGTTTATATACGTTTTATTATAAAAAATAATCTTAATTATTTTAACAGCTAGTTTAGACTTACTAACTTTACGTTCAGATTTGTTGGGAATGTTCGACAAAGCTACCGGTATACCTTTTCTCTTAGTGCGGAATGATTATTCTGATATTTTGATAGTAACTGAAAAAGTTCATACACATACATATTTAACTCTAAATTAAACTCTTTTCTTAATAAATCACTAATATTCCATTTGACTTAGCTTTACTGTTTTTCTCTCTTTGTTCATATATATATATGTATATATATATATATATATATATATATATATATATATATATATATATATATATATATGTATGAAAATATATTATAAATGTGTATATAAATTTAGAGATGAGAAATAAAGACAAACTATGTATATTCAGTTCATTGATATTGTATGTTTTATTATTAAATAAAGAGAAAGATGTTTTAAGCATTTACTGTAAATTTATTGAACGCTCTGCCTTTCTTTAATGAAGAAATCTGTTCACTTGAGTAAAATAAAAAAGATTACTTACTTAAAGTTGAGTAAAAAAAAGTATCACTTTGAGAAAAAAGTAAAATATTCTGTATCTTTTTGGCGAAACTTTATAAATCAGATATATATATATATATATATATATATATATATATATATATATATATATATATATATATATATATATATATATATATATATATATATATATATAATTTTTTTATTTTGCATCCGTTAGTCTATATATAAATTTAAATGATTTTTACGGTAGATTCTGTATATATATATATATACATATATATATATATATATATATATATAGAGAGAGAGAGAGAGAGACAGAGATAGATGTTTTCATAATTAAACGGTTTAAAATATATCGTATTTTTTTAGTTCCATATAAAATTTATTTTCAACATCAAACGAATGTCAATCACAATATTGAAATAAAACCGTTTAAGTTTTGTTTAAATAATGTTTAAGTTTTGATGTCGTTGTTGGAATAAAAAAGTACAGGTTTTTTTAAAAGCGTTGCATATATCTTTTGAATGAATTTATTCGACTGAATAATTGAAATTTTTTATCAATCTTATTTACAATCAAATCGAAATAACAAGTATGAAACCAACGAGTCTTAATTTTCAGAATGAAAATACGCAATTCAATTAAGTGCATGAATAGAATCGCCTAAACATACATTCAATTCATTTTATAACGACATTAAACTCAGAGTGGATTAGTCAGTGAACTACAGTGTTTCTGAAATATTTAACGTACATTTCGACCTTGTTGAAATTCTTTTGTGCTCGAGAGTTCCTCGACCGGTGAGGAAACGAATCTAACAGTGGTGCGAAAAGCTCAATCTTTAACGCGGTCGTGATCTTAGAAGAGCATGTGAGCGCGTGCAGTTATTACCCGCCCAAACACGTCGTCCTACAAGGCGCCCTGGAGGCTTCAGCCTCGTACAGGTATGTATTTAAATATTCGATTTCATGGAAATTCAAGCGAGGAAAGTACATTTTTTTCTCCACTTTTATGACTAGTGGAAATATCCGCATTCACATTTACATACATAAACAAATATATATATATATATATATATATATATATATATATATAATACACATGTGTTACACCTGTAACCTCTGTTTTCGTATTCTTTGTCTTCTTACTTTTTTATTGTTATTCATAAAGTTTATTTTTTGTTATCTAAATGCATTGAATTATTTTTTCAATAAGGAATATTTTTCAATCCAATTTCTAATGAAAGTCGAAATATTTTTCATCTGGAAAACAACAATTTTGTTTAATCGCAAATGTTTTCACTCTGATTAGTGAAATCATAAAATAGTCTATTTTAAAATGTGCAATTATTGATTATCGATCATTTTTAATTGTCACTTAAGCACATTTAGATCATGATGTTATCATCCCCCTAGCATTAATGTACAGAAGAATTAGATCAGCTTTTTTTGTACCTTAATGCTTTGTGGATGATGGCATTTTTATGATTTGTGGTGTGAGTGAAAAAATCATTGATTTTGTACATCTGAAAGTGAATTTAACCACACTACGAAACTATATCGTATCAAAAAATGTAATTTAAATTTTAAATCATTTTGTGTTTCAAGTAAGCATAGACACATATTCGCAATTAGACTTTATGTAATATTTAGGTACCGTATTCACCAAGCAACAGAACTACAAAGATTAATTATTGTTCGTATAAATAAAATCTAAGAATAATACGTATTTTGTATTCAACAAGCAACATGAATGTACAAGTATATAGTTATTTTAGTTAATTATTACCATAATTCATCGTTAAGTTAATCATTACTATAATTATTATTACATTTAATTAATCATTATTTTAGAGAAAATGAAAAAAATACTAACTGAATTTGAAGAATAGCGCCCTTAGTAATAATTATTCCACAAGAATAGCTCTTCGACAGATTTTTTAAAAATAATTGATATAAATGATAAAGTCTTCAACTCCATTCTGTACCCTTTACTTTTTCTTTCATTTTCTCTAAAATAATGATTAGAAAATATTGCATTTCAGTCACAGCGAATTATATTCATCTGCATTTATTTTATATTATTGATATTCAAATTCTGAACTTAATCTCAATGAAATATATATTTTGTTAACATTGGCGTTGCAATAATTAATTTTAGATAATTATTTTTTTATTTTTAACAAGAATTATAAAATTTAACAAATTAATTTCATGTAATATAATTTTTCATTGAATATATATATATATATATATATATATATATATATATATATATATATATGGTTTATTTTTTTTTTAATATTACTCTATGTTTCCATTTACAAAGTGTTTGATATTGTTTATTGTTTATAATAATAAACAAATATTTAAATGACTCTCCGACTCAATATTGATGTTAATTTATAAACTGTTTATATTACACAGCGCTACCACCGGTTAGTTGCTTGGCATGGAATAAATATTTTAACTAATTACTTTATAAACATATACGTATACATATTAAACACACACACACACACATATATATATATATATACAGACTATGCCCTCCTTTCTACAACAATTCTTTTTTGATTGATGTTTTGATATAATATAAAATTTTCTCAGAGAAACTTTTCTTGCGCATATGTCAGTGTCAATACCAGTGTTGGTTTTATTTCTTTTTTGAAAAAAAAAAACAATATTTATTTTCTATAAACGTTATTTATTTATAAAAAAAATAAACAAGAGATATACAAACTACCCGATGACAACCGACACGTTGAAAAAACAGTAAAGAAAACTTCCCAGGTATCCCAAAGGATCATTCCGGAAAGAATTGTCATAATAAAATCTTTCTCGATATGTTCTAAAGGAATTCTCAGAGAGAGTTTAGTTATTTAGATAAGGGTTTACATGATTGTCTTTTAAAAAGGTCTTATTGTTTGAAATAATAGTTTCTGTTTGAAAGTGGTAGACTTGTCAGTATGCGAAGAAATAACTTTGTAATAAAAAATATATTTATATTGATCCTGCTTTTAAACCACGTTATTTTTGTTTTATTTTTTTAAAATATTACTGAAAAAAGTTATTATCAAAATAAAATTTTAGTACTGTGGCGAAATACATTTTCATTCATAATTCATATTTTTTTAACTATACTCAGTAATTAATTATTGATCATTTTTGTTTCTCTTTAATGCTATTTCAGCGGTGATGCAATTATTCTCATACCTTTAAAATATAAAAAATCTAAAATACAGATTTGGCTCCAACGCCCTGAGAGCGATGGTATCGCAATCTAAATGGGCTTAAGCAGCAATAAAAAATGATTAACAATCAATTATTAAACATTTCGACCAGAAAAAAATGTATGGTTTGTAGAAGAGTGAAAAAATCATCAATAAAAGAAATATAACTATAAAAATATAATTTTCAAGTAAATATACTGGAATAAATTATAATTACATTTTTTTGAAAAGTACTGTGTTATTTGTATACAATTATCAGTATTACTTTTAGTAATTGATTCTAACAAACAAGACATGATGTGAATTTTATTGATTTCTCTATTCATTTTGATGTGATTTATGAATGAACATTTTCAATAAAAGGTATATTCATTTCAATCGCTTATATATGAAGCAGACGCTTTGAACCGAACAAAAATATCTGAACGTAATCAAATATATCATCCAGTATATTTTATTATTATATATCATTCAAAGCATTAATAAAAAATCGACATGAATTATTTTTACGGTCTAAAGAGTTTTGTATTGCTTCATTACTGATTCTTTTCATATTAACAGTAAACTAAAAATTGATTAAATTACTTAAATCTTTTGAAATACCAGTCATATCTTTATAGATACTATCTTATATACATATATATATATATATATATATATACATATATATATATATGTATGTATGTATATATAAGTATGTATAATAACAAGATAGTTTCAAATACCATCATAAAGCCAAACATAGTATATTAATTAAAGAGCTGGTATCATATTATGTTGTAAATACAATTTGTGTTGAAATCTGTATATTTAATTAATATTAATAATATTTGATAATACATAGCGTTTATTATGACTGGATAATTAGAAGCAAATTATGTAATTTAATTGTTTCAGTATAATTTTTATTAAATATTAAAATTCGTGCACTAATGTAATTTTTGTAAGAGTGTTCCTAGAAAAAAAATATCATTACATAAATTGACAAATAAATTTATTAATTAATATAAAGAAGTTTATAATTTAATAAAACATTACTATTCACAAAGAATAAAATTTGATAAATTGTATCTTATAGTTGTATTTGGAGAATGTATTATTTAGGTTTCCTATTGAGTCCTTATTTTGTCATCTTCCAGTAGATTAAATGAATTGATGTAAAGACTTTAGTTCTAGTTTATTTATTTATTATTTTTAAAGTGATCTGCATTGTTCTTGGTTTGAAAAATGCTGACGTATATTCCTTAATTAAATATTTAAATTTGGTTCAGGAAATTCACTTGGAGGTGATCAGTTGTACAAAATATAAATGCATAAGTGATTTAAGTGAATAAATACTACTGATATCAAATAATAGGTATACAGCAACGAAGAAATTTTATATTAATTGCTAATATAAAAAAATATTAAAATTATAATTATACTAATACAGTTTTGCAAATTACAATATTTATTTTTATAAATTAATCCTTTTTTCACTCCACAAACTAATGTAAAAAAATGTTTCTGATTGAAAATTCTCAATAAATCACTATTGATTATTTTTGATCTATGAGATTATATATATATAAAAACATAGAATTATAACTTAAATATAAAAAAACATTTTATCTGCATTATATGTGAATATTATTTTAAGCATGGCGATAAGTTCAAGTAACTTCTTCATTTCATAAATTCTAAAATTCATAAAAAATAGATAGGTCATGCTCAAAATAATATTTCCATAAGTGGTACGCTGTTCCATCATCAACTTTCAAAGTATTAACAGATTATGATAAAAATTAGCAATTAAAAAATGTGATAATAATATATCTCTAATAATATGTCTATATTTAGCGCTCTCAGACCAATGGTATTGAAAATAAAATGTGCATAAGTAACAATCAAAAATGATTAATAATTTATTAGAAAATTTTTGGCCAGGAAATTTTTTTGTGGTTTGTAGGGTGCAGAAACAGTTGTTTGTGAATATTATAATTGTATGTTTTTTAAATGGAAAAATAGTCTTTTTAATTAATATAAGTGTTTGTTCCCCACTACTAGTTCATCACATGTGACATATTCAAGTATATTTTCGAGGTAATTTCTAATATCCAGCTGAAGAGTTCACACATGCTGAAACTAGCATGTGTAAAAACTAGAAAATGGAGAACAGACACGCAGATGATTCAAAACCACGAGACTATTAAGACAAAATAGTTAAATTGATATTATAAAAAGGGTAAATTTCATTACAAATTGTAAGTCTCATCAGCATTTTCCAGCAGATGTTTTAGGTATATAAAAAAACAATAGTTCTGGAACAGTGATTAATTGACTTTTACAAGAAAACCTTTATTTTTTCTTATCAAAATATCAGAATTAATGTTTATTTTGTTTCATAAATTGTATGCCAATAAATATATGTTTTGTAAAGATTAACATTGAATACATAACTAATTATAATCACATTATTGAAAATTATTACTGAAGAGTAATGAATTTAAATATTGTTAACAAAAACAAATATTATATTATAAACAAACATGTACATGAACACAATGTTCTTTCCATTCATCTATTCATCTATGTATGTGATACACAGTAATACCTTATCATAAATGAATGGCTTCTAAGTAAACGAAGCTTTTTGCAATAACAAAAACAGCGAACACAAAAGCATCATCTTATAATAATGTATATTTAATTAATGTATGTAAGTGCGCAGGAAAATTTTACATATTTAATACAAAACTTATGAAGTAGCAATGAAGTACCGTATTACAATTTTTCTGTGTACCATACTTTAAACAAACTTTTAGTAATATATACATTCATATATATTTCTAAGAAAAAATTGGAATACACTCGACTACTTATCATTTCATTTTTTATTTGTCGTAGTGAATAACAAGTTTCAAATAACTTGATACAGAAAGGTACGGCTTATAAAAGTGAAATGGGGTTTCAAGTTGATTTGCACTTTGCTATTCATTAAAATGTCAAACCGAATATGGATTTATTTTTCATATTGTCTACGTGCACGCATAAATATGTATATATATATATATATACACACATATATATATATATATATATATATATATATATATATATATATATATATATATATATATATATATATATATATACTGACCTTGTTTGTCGACGCGCTTTTAAACCCTAAATTACTTAACCTCAAGTCTAATGAAAATCCATGATAACACTTCAAGCATCTATATAAATATTAAAATAGTTTTAAATATTAAATTTTAGTAAAGTTGTGGAAGATTCGATTAATACAGCTTATACAAACATACACACACGTGCATATATATATATATATATATATATATATATATATATATATATATATATATATATATTAGAGTATATGGCTATACGTATGTGTATTATACTAAATTTATGAGATACATATAATCTTTGTCGTTATAATAAAAGTATACATACTTCTATCGTCTTGTATTAACATTTTTTCAACGTATCCATGATTAACTGTTAAAAATAGCTACGTAAATCATGTAGAACGGTTAGAAATCCAATTACCCTAAGAAACGCTTGACACGTTTCGTATTAATCGCAACCGTTTGCCATGCAAATAACAGACAACGCTGAATTCTATATATAGCTTTTTTGGATTATACATATATATATATATAATTATATATATATATATATAATTATGTATGTATGTTTAAACTTATATGTTTTCCACTGTTCATGTCATGTTTTGTTATACCCACAATCTATGCGTAATTTTGACCGTCAGATTCGTGTTCTGTCTATTTCCGCCATGAGCTCTGGCACTGTGCCCCATGTTTGCCAATAAATAAACTACTCCAACAAATTTGTAGACCGAGTATGAAAATATTTATAACATACTATAATATTTATTGCATATATAATTAGAAATATATTATTCTTACATATTAATCAATATATGTACATACACATACATACATACACACAAATACACACACACACACACACATATATATATATATATATATGTAAATGTATTAACAATTTACAAATTATTTAACTGCGTTTTAATAGTGTAAGTATAAATATATTATTTATATATTTTTTCCATGTTTTTTTATTTGGCATATATATATATATATATACATATGTGTGTGTGTCTGTGTTATGTCTGTATGTGTAGATGCGTCGAAATGAAAATCTTTGACCTGTAAATATTACTTGATGTGTTAAAATAAAGTACATTCGAAAAATAATATTTATATTACAAAGTATACAAATTATATCTTGTTTAAATCGAAAATAATTGGTATAACTGTAAGAATGTTAAGAAGTACTATATTTCATTTTTTAATCTAAATATTAGCATAAATTTCAAAATATGAAAATATATTTACTGATTGCAACAAATTTTCTAATCCGTTTTACTGTATGACTGATGTTCCTGGTCTTTAGGTATAAATTAAAATTATTATTTTCTTGTTATTTATTTTCTTAAATCTTTAAAATGCGTTGTATGAAAAAGTGCTGACTCTCTTATACTAATAAATCTTTTTTGATTTCTATTTTGGTAGAAATATATTTTTACACATGGCATTCAACGACCGAAATATCTACAGAGGTCTGTGAATATATTATATATCATCATCATCGTCATCATCATCTATATTTTCACGGAAAGAGGAATTATGGCTTGTGCTAGTTCAATACATCTTCTTTCAGATTTAACTACGTTTACTTTTCGTCTAGGTATATATTTGAATGTCTATTTAGAAACAAGCTCATCATTTAATCTATCTAGATGTATCTTTCTATTGTTGACTAGTAGATAATTAGCACTATACATTCCAATCTCTTCTAATTCCTTCATTTACTAATTCACACAACAATGTACATTTTTTTTATCAATCGCAAATACTTCTCCAAAGATTGTATATAATTTTTGGATATTATGGCCCATGATTCTTTTTCATGTAATAAATCTAATACTCATAAAATTTAATTTGTGATATTATATAACGTAATATATTATTGATATCGATACAATCTTGAGGGCAGACAAATGTATCCCTCTTGTATAGTTGAAACAGACATTTAATCTTTCACCTGGTATAATACGGAACATAATTAAAGAGTACCTGCATCACCGAAACGTCCGTAGTAAGTGAATACGTAGAGCCAGTGTTTGATGATCATAAGAATGGATAATTGGAAAATTCGTTTACATTTGTTCATCGAATCTTAGAAAAGGGAGATAAAAAAGTTTTGGTACTGTGACTAAATTCATTTCCAGAAATTATTTTTTTATCCATTTCTTAAACCAGAAAAAAATTTCCATTCAAAAATGTTCCATAGTTGCTTATTGGTCATTTTTGAACGTTTCTTATACATATTTTCATTTCTATATTAAGGTATAGAAAAAAGGTACCTTAAAAACGTACCTTAGCGCTTTAAATATGATGGAATCACCATCGAAATACGTGTAAGTAATTTTCAAACATTATCAATAATCAATTAGCGAAGATATCAGAAAAAAAGTGTTGTTTGTGGAGTGAGGGCGAGGGTGTGGGGTGAGTGAACATTCATTTTTGAAAGAGGAAAATAGTTTTTTTAAAAAAAAAGAGTAATCACCGGAAAAAATCGTGTGCGTTCCATTACAGCCACAAGAATAAATAACTTGTAAGCATTTCTGCGGAAAATATCTTTTTACCACCACAGTTTCGACTCTGATCTATGGATATTACAAGTGTCTGAACAGGCATGGTCGAAAAATAGATATCAAACGCATGTCTAACTTTTTACAACTCACTTATATTTAAAATTAAAAAATGACAAACCGTGTTTATTGAATTTCTCTTACAGTTTTAAAACAATGTCGTCGTCGTCATATTAAAAAATGAACATAAAATATGCACAAGGCCGAGCAGTTAATGTGATATTTATTATGCATTTCAAACATATACTTTATTGTTTATGCGAGTTACACATGAACAGAATCCATACATTTTCTTTTGTATCCGTCAACCGTTGTACCATAAAAATAATCGCAGTATTCGTAACGTTCGTGCCACAATATCATTAATTTAAATTTGATTTCACGTCTTAAAATAAAAATCGAACACTTCTTTAGCATCGCAGTTACGAGTTATTCGACGATGTAGCGCTCTCTATGCCGCAATATCGTTCTGTGAACTCGCGACGAACCGTACATTTCACAGTTTTATATCTCTGTGTAGAACGTGCATTCGACACTTATTGCGCTCATACACCTGCGCCTTGAAAATGAAAAGTTAATTGTTCCTGGCATCGATCCAGTATTTACATCAAACGCATGACAAATTCTCAAGTAAATCATATTGTAAATGTCTCTCACATCTGGTTCAATTATGCAACATGTATATTTTTTCGAGTGTCGTGACGTGATCCACTAGGAACAATGAATTTGCTGATCACAATATCACATTGAATACACGAGGAGCGTTTGCCAAGTTGAAGTTGACGTAGGTCGTCGTTGGGTAACGATCTCAACTTTCTCAAGAATCGATTCACATGCAGCGCGGAGAGACTTTGTGGCGTATACTGTGATGATGTCAAAGAAAATCTTTACTGAAGACGAGATTCATTGTTTTCACATTCATTGTATTACGTTCAAAAAACGATTTTATTTTTCTTTAAAACAATTACACTGATACATTTTATAGATTTTGGCAAGAAACCTTTCCATTAATAACATACACTGTACAAAATCGTTAAGAGTAAATTTATTTCACACAATTTTTGTACATAATAATGTGTGTTCCGTTTATACTCAAACCGTTTTTAAATATTGTTTGTGTTTTTTTTTTTAAAAAAAAAGAAAAAGTCAAATGCCGTTCCAAAGACCGATTAAATGTTTACATCCAAGTGGATACATATCAAATAAACGACTACATTTTTTACTTGCGAACATCTTCGTTATTTATTTAAATACTTTGTAGAACAAATCCATCGTTGCTGTTATATTGTTTATACTAACAAGATTAATTAACAAAGTTTTTAAACTTACAAACGTCTGCTCTTTAAAACATATTCACGAACGTATTTTATTTACCAGGTTTACTGCTGTTTCAAGGCAATAAATTTCCTCCCTTGTACAAATTCGGTGTTTTCACATTTAATTTTAATTACTTTAACTTTTTCTTTTGTTCCTTTCTACTTGTTAATGACATATGAGCACTTCGAAATTTATTATTAAATTTCCTTTTTCTTTTTGCGAATCTATATGCGTATACTTGCTCGTATCAATTAAAGAGAATTCGTTTACTGACTTTATTTATTATGCTTTGAACTAATGAATATAATTCGAAGATAACATATTGGGTTGCCCAATAAGTATTGTCGGATTTTTTTATAAGGATCCGTTTCTGTTGTTTTTAAAACAAAAGACAACTCGTAACCTAAAAACGCATGTACAGTCTAAAAGATGAGACTTGTAATTTAGAAAAAAATCATTATATTTAGTTAAATTTTTTAGTGTTTCTTTTGATTTGAAGATGAACAACGAGAAGATGTATTTTTGTTCAGTTTTTTATTTCCGTAAAGGTAAAAATGCGGCATAAATAGTAAAAAAAGATTTCTGATATGTATGATGATAGTGCTGTGAATGAAAGAATGGTGCAAAGATGATTCAAAAAGATTCGTGATTGAGATTTTAGTCTTACCGATGATAAACACTCTGACACACCGATTGAGACTGATAACGATTAAATCTATTGACCAATTGAAATTAATCTATGTTATATCATGCAAGAGATTGCTGAAATGCTAGGAATATCGAAGTCCAGTGTTGAGAACTATTTTCATTAACTGGAAATGATTTCCAGACATGATGTTTGGGTTTCACACATTTCAAGCAAGAGAAATTTAGTCGATCGAATTTCAGTTTGTGATTTATTGCCAAAAAGGCAACAAGAACGAACCATTTTTGAAGCGAATTGTTACCGGGGATGAAAAATAAATCATCAACAATAATGTAACACGAAAAAAACATTGGAGTAAATCAGGATCAACCTCGTTAACTTCTCCCAAAGCCGGTTTGCACTCAAAGAAAGTCATGTTATGTGTATAGTGGGATTGGAAAGAGGTACTGTTTTATGAATTCCTGCCGTTTAATCAAATCATTAGTTCTGATAAATAATCTTCACAATTGAATAGACTGAAAAAGAACATTAAAGAAAAACGACCAGACTTTGCCAAGAGAAAACGAGTAGTTTTTCACCAAGATAACGTGAGGCCACACGTTACGTCTTTACAGACTCGGCAAAAATTGAAAGAACTGACCTGGGATGTTCTTATTCATCCAACATATTCATCGGACTTAATACCATCAGATTTCTACTTATTTTGTTTTTCGAAAAATTCCCTTAATGGGAAAAATTTTGATTCTTTAGAGGCCTGTGAAATGCATGTTTCGAGATTTTTTACTGAAAAAGATAACAAATTCTATGAGGATAATAGTACGAAATTGCCTACAAGATGGAAAAAAGTCATTGATCATACTGGTCTATATACTATTTAAAAAAATTTTCTATATTAAAAAAAATACTTGTGTTTCTTACCTACAAATCCGACATTAATTATTAGCCAACCCAAAATATACAAAAACATCAACTTCAAAACAGTTTTTTTTTGCAAAGATTTATTTAAAGTTAAAAAATAGTAATTATTCCGTTTTATAAAAAAATAAAGACAAATAAACGAGCAGCCACTTTCGAAAATTAAAGTTTTATAATAGAACTCTATACATCCAACTGACACCGATTTCACAGTAAAACATAATTGATTGTTTTAGGGGCAACCGTCGTATCAACGAGCAACCGGCGTTTCAATGTGATACCGGTTAGTGGCCCCCCTGCTGGCGGGGGGCTGTTAGATTCGAGTGGATGTCCGCCGACCGCTTCGCCAGCATTACCTCGCGCTCGTCCTGCAAAATTGCCATTCGCCTCGATTCCAGAAGATCATCCGCTCGATGTACAACCTAGGCCACCTCGCCCTCCGTCCGTTTCATCTAATGAAAGCTGTTCAGGATCACCATCTGCCGGTGATTGGGACTTCGATGAAGAGAATCAAGGGGTAAGTGTTGTTTATTATATATTAGGTATATCGTGTCCTATTTTTGAAATTGTATCATAGATCAATCTTCAAAACGAAAATGTTCTAATCGAAAACTGATTGAGATTTAATAACTGAACGAAAACAATTCGTAGCACTTATTTAAAAAAAAAACATAATTTTATTTTCATGCTTTATAGTAATTTCAGCTATGTAAAAATTTTATATACATCAAGAAAATAAATTTAAATTTATTTTCTTATCGAAACAAAAAAATCCAGATTTACTAGATATTCTAATAAAATATACATAGGTTTTATAATAAAATATACATTAGTCTATGTTTTAAATTACATCTATGAATCGTGTTTTTAAATGAGGAGAAATTACTCATACTGTATAATCTTAACTTGTTAAGAGAATAAATTATTTCATTCTAGGATTGATTCTTGTATCAAAAGGTTTGAAAAAAGTACATTTTTATATACAATAAAAATTGTATATAATTTGTTGTTATACAATTTATAAATTGATTGAGCCTGAATCAAACAAAATGATGTTTTCGATGTGAAATTATTATAATAAAAAAATCTTAATAAATAAAAATTAAATCGAGAGTTCCATACATAATTAATTTATACACACGTATCTTAACAGAAAAAAATACAAATAAATATTTATATTATATAAAAAAATTCGAAATATAATAATATATAATCACATATTGTCAAACACAAATTGTATAGCACAAGT
>CM068319.1:29176458-29278958 GCA_034766995.1 Acanthacorydalis orientalis
CACTTATATGTACATATAATACATCATCGTAATCATTTGCAGCTGTTAATTTCCGTACTTCTATTGAAAATATCTTTTAATAGACACCGATTATTTGAAAAGATACATTATTTCAAGTTTTTTTTTCAGATTACTTAATATAATTATTTTATTTTCCTATTGCAAGGAAAACAAGTGTTATTTTAGGACTATTTTTCTGCAGTTGGCATTTATAAATATTACTTGGGAATGTAACAATTGTAAAAGTATTTAACACCTTTAATTCTGATTTGAAAATATTTTTCGTTGAATTCTCGATCAGAAGTCATACAAATATGAAAAACTGGTTTGTTAGCAAGAATTCGATCCATAAAATATTTTTGGTTGTTTCTGAGGAATGATAAGCCCTCGTATTCAATCTTTTTAATTTACAAACTTTATACCATTTATGAGTCATCCGTTTATCTAGCATCTTCACTTTATGAATTACAACAAGAAAGCACGAGATGTTTATAAGACGAACGTTAAGCTTCTCCTTTACTTGTTGTATGGTTTGACGATTATTCTCTTTCAACAAGCTTTTCAAAACGTCGTCGACAATCAAAGCTTCGAGAATATCACATGGTTTATTTTCAGCGTACACATCTCCAAAACGAATCTTTTGAAACCAACGTCGTGCTGTTCGTTCATTTCATGTTCCCTCGCCAAGTTCCCAAGAAAATCATTTGTACTAATGCGAATCCATCATGACTACAGAAATTTAAATTTAGAATCAAAATGGTGGAGGAGATCTGGAAAATTTCAAGTCCAGACAAAAACCGGCATTTGATATTCATCAACATAATAGTATTGAAAATATCTCGACAACAGAATTTGGTGTATGTGTTTTTTATATATTTTCGTATTCTAATTTAAATGTTTTGACTTTTAAAAATATGAACAATGTCTCATTAACTTTCCTAATTGTTCTCTTTTATCTTTTCATGTATAATTTAACATATTTATTTCTGTCGTTTAAAATTTGCAAGTGATCTTATGGTCAATGTCTTGGATCAATTTGTTATATATATATATATATATATATATATATATATATATATTATATATATACACACATGTATATATGTATGAATGATGTATGTGCATGAGTGTGCGTTTTGAAGTTTGTGTTTATATTTAAATCGGTCTTAAAATAATTCTCAATTTCCATGAACAATATATTAGTCTATAATGTAAATTGTGCCAAATTGGAATATTTATTTATAAATGTATTTACCTGTGTCTAGAATGTGCCAGAATAAACAAACTAAGAAGTAAATATATGTTCCAGATGTCTGTGTTCAATAAAACGTGTCAAAAATAATGAGTATTGTTCAGAATCTGAATAATACATTTTATTTTATTTCGTAACAGAATTACAATTCTACAGTAAAACTTAACGTCGTTAATACTATCAATGTTCTAGTCTTGTACACATGTATAAAATGTGTATTTGAAAATATAATAAGAATATTATTAAGGCATATAAATATTTTGGTAATAAGAATACTTTTTTTGCATACAGCTCATTGAAAAGAGTTGTTTTTCCTCTTGAAAAAATCAAATGCATTTCTTAAATTAAATTTTGATTTAAACATGACTTAACGACAATTAATATTACTTAACTAACATGCAATAAAAATTAATATCAATCATTTAAATTAACTTCAACGAACGTAAACAGAATTGCCATTACAAAAGAAATTAATTAAAAACAGCTACAATAATGTATCGTTTTCTTGGTAATGAGAATTATTCGAACGCTGATAAATTTATATATTTAGAACTTCATCATAAAATAATTATTTTCTTTACAATAATTGGCATAAACTGTGATTCATAATTTAAATAATTTGTGCAAGTGAATTTACCTATTATATCAGAATTATATTATGACATCTTCTTGCTCACATATGAAAATTAAATATAGTCTGTGTTCATCCGACTGAGCCTTCAATAATAGTTAAAATCTGTCATATTTTGGCTCCACTTTTGAATATTATCCTTGGTTCAGTGTTTTCAATAAGAATATTAGTTGTACGATATTCAGCATAAAGTGACTGAAATGAGCCATTCCCTGTTTCATTAAGCATAAAATTTTTGCAATGATTTTAGGAATTACAATTTGAAAATATTTTTTTTAAATGGATAATTCAGAAATGGGTTTCTTTTTAAAATATAAAATAATTAACGTTATTTTTCTAACGTTTATTGTTTTTTTTTAACTTTGGTTCAACAGAAATTGATCTCTCAATTCTGATCATATGAGAATTAGAAAAGTACACTCAGTGAGATTTCAGTTGACTAACACAGCTATAATTAGTCAAGTTTATGAGAGATATTTCATATAAATAAATTTTATACATAAATATATATATATATATATATATATATATATATATATATATATCAAGAGAATAAACGAATTCAATGGAAAAAATAGCTTAAAAATATGTAGTCGACGAATATAAAAATTGTCTAAACTGGAAATAGTTTATTGATTTAATAACTACAAAAATTGTATAAAATATAAAACACAAAGTTGTTGTATTTACAAAGACATTTTTTACATTGTTGTAGTTAGTAAATAAATAATGTAAGAAAATACCTGTCGTTGAAATCGATGAATTGCAAGAAGTGGTTGTACAAGTAATGAACCTTCATTGTACTCATATTGAGTTAGTTATAAAAAAAATTCATATATGATATTCTTATAGAACTTTTCAGCAAAACGAATGTATAGACCAGGAAAAATATAACCATAATTTTGTTAAAAGTAATTTACAATTTTCATTTCAGTATTTTTTAAAATTAAACCGAAATAAAGAACATTGTTAAATTTTCTATATATGAAAAAAACACGAATAAAAATTATTTTGCATAAAAAATATTGAAAAAAAGATAATAAATAAAAACATAAGGTAAATAAGTTACTTAATATATGCCTATAACATTTTGATTAAAATATATTCATGATAATTGCGACGAAATGCCTAGAGTTCATTAGTTAGTACTGTTTATAATTTTTTCTGTTTGTTTTAGAAACAATTAGATTTTTATCAATCGAATAGGATAGTACACAAACTATAACAATTTTTGTTTCTTTATAAGTCTCTTCAATAAACAACGAAACTCGAAACTTACACAATAATTTAATTTCATAAAATTGCTAGACATAGATGTGAAGAGATATATAAATAATCTTAAACTGATTGAATACTGGGATTTATCCGAAAAGCATACAAAAAGTAAAACAATATATTTATTGAATCAAAGTAAATATTTATATTTTTTAATAAGTATTTATATTGAATTATATTTATATAAATGGATTTTGATTGAACAATATATTTCTGTATATTTCTTTTTTTCAATATATTTCTATTATTCTTTGTAGTTTTAGTTTTTTTTTTTACTTGAATTGTTAAAATATCTGTTCCGGGATATTTCATTTCTTATTCGCAAAAATCAACTGAAATAATTAAACTATTTCATTTTATATAAATTTCTTTTCAATATTTTCATATTCATAATATTCAGTTTTCTACAAGCAACAACTAGATAAACATATCATTCAATTTGAACAATCTTGTGACTCTGCTATGCAGTTTTTTTGAAAGTTTTTCCACATATTCCACGAATCAGGATCCGCATGCATACACAGATAAAACACAATAAGAAGACAAAGGTTGGTTTCGGGGAAACTCCAACCCCGAGGAACAACCACAGAAAAGAAGACACACTATAACATGATTAACACTTTCTTAAAATTTGTGGAAAAAAAATCATGGATCTAGAGACTCATATATATATATATATATATATATATATATATATATATATATATATATATATATATATATATATATATATATATATATATATATATTGTTATACATAATGTTTTATTGTACTATCCTTTTCTTATCTGTTTATTAATTGTTCTGTCGATTTTTATATAGTTCTTTATTATTGTCTATTATTCATCTGTTTTCTTCAGTTTTCGTCATAAGATTAACTAGTTCTCATTTTAAAATATTTACCTTTTTATTACGTTTACAAATTTTGTTTGTTTTCATATCTATTCTATTGTTTTTCTATCTCTTATTATTATTCTTAAGATACAATATCTCCATGCTTTTCTATCTTGTCTGAAACCATTAAACTATTTTGTTATTCAAGACTCATTTCAGTTTCATAAATGAATTTATTTGCTCTCTCACAAATCGCAGTTTTGTCAGATTGAAAATGTTTGATAATTATTTATCGATCATTTTAATTGTTGTATATTTAGATGATATATATATATATATATATATATATATATATATATATATATATATATATATATAGATGATAATACTATTCGTCCTTAACTAAGGTACAGAAAAAGATTTTTCTATATGTTAGCATTCTGAGAATGATAGAATCGTTACTAAATTGCACATAAATAAAAATTTAAACGACCAGTGTGAAAATGTAGAACATTTTTGATAAAAAATGTAAATAAATAAAATACATCAATCGAACACTTTTTTTTCGAACAAAAGTGATGAAAAAATCGGTTCATGCATTTTTTTGTAATTCTACTTTTAGTAATGTAGTAATAATATTTACTATGTTAAAATATTTTTTATTTTTATAATTGATTTAGTATATTCACATATGGCCGATCCGTCACTGATTCGATCTCATTTTTATTCTAATTTTCTCCAGGAAAATAAAATTATTAAGCACCATTTTTCTTTCATTATGGTTTCTGTTGAAATTTATTTTTCAATTAGCTTTACTGAATTATTTAAAAAAGCCTCTAGTTCTGACATATTAACAAATAAAATAATATTGATTTTAAAATATTATACAATATTTAAATATTTTGAATAACATTCCTTGATAAGTAGAATTTTCTAATTATAATTGATAACATATAATTTATATAATTAAATTTATATATATATATATATATATATATATATATATATATATATATATATATATTGAAAAACACTAATGCAATTATTAACCAATGTCAATATGCGAACATTGTAAGTTCTACGAAATTTACCAACGTAACAAAATTAATAGAATTTGATATGCTTTTATCAAGGCTTCTAGGTTTAATTAACTGTTATCACGTTCGTTCATGCGGTCCCTGAAGTCTTGCAGAGTGTAACACGACTTTCCACAAGTCATACTGCCAAAAGTGTTCAATCAGTTTTATGCTATTTATATGACGTGTTTCGTGTTCACGTCGTGCAATATTATGAAATTAGGTTTTTTTCCTTCATAAAAGTTTTAGAGGATGTTTTTTCGACGTCCCGTAAAGACGCTTGTAGTAGAATGAAGTACTAAGAACATGGTTGTTTTTCAAGCGATACTGTTTATTTTATTTGATGAATTAAAAAGTGATTATCTCATACAGAAATACAAGAACGTGTATTTCTATTTTGATTTCGATGAAAATATTACATAAACTTTATGTATTGTGTTTAATAATTACTTGTATTAGTAACACTTTTCTCTGCTATGTTGTTCATTTGATTTGGTTTACATGTTATTTTTTCAAATAAGGAATATATGATGATAAAGAAATAATTTTAAAGAATTTATTATCACAATACATTTTTGACACTGTGGTTAAATTCACCTGTATTTTAGCGATCAGAACATGGCGGCATCGTCATTTAAATGATTAATAATGATATATTGAATATTTTTCTGACTCGCGGAGTGAAAAATAAATTAAGTTGTCAACCAAATCTTTTCCTTTTTTTGTTTTCAGCAAAACACGAAAGAGGATAATTATAAAAGGCGATAGTTTTGCTTTAAGGAGACGTTCTGTCACCGGAAAATATTATCATTCTTAACAAGAGCACCTCTGATTTATTATCGTTTACAAGCTTCTTTAATAAACAATTATGTACAATAAAAAAAACCCTATACTGTGTCGTATCTAATCATAGATCATTTTGTATTATGTATTGAAACAATCAAGTACATTCTATTTTCTATCAATTATACATAAAATGTTAGTACACATTTCGACAGCTTTATCTTATCAAAATTACCATCATCAAAAATATATTAAATCTCGACAAAACAAATGATATGCACACAATAATTGATCAGACCATATTTTTTTTTATTGTAAGTAATCAGCTCTTTGTGTATATTTGTTGAATAATGTAATATAAAAGAGTTCAATGTCGTTAAGTGAAAACAAAATTGCTTCATACGAAAATATTTTAATGCTCTGCTTCAATTTTTATTTACAACATCGATCGCACGTCCACATTTTTGCATGTTTGACTTTTAAGTTACTTACTTTGTTTTCGGATTTTATACGATATCGTTATTTAATCATCGCGTCAATTAAATGTACAAACAAAACTTATTCAATTACAAAACTTATTTACTTCATGTTTGTTCTGTATTTGTTATCTTTGTATATATATATATATATAATATATATTTACATAATAATAAATACAATAATGTGTATTTTAACTTAATATTTTTATGTATTGATTAATACATGTGTCTATAATTACAAATGAACTAAAAATTATCATGATATATAATTTCATTGTATATAGTGAACGGTTTAATAAAAAAAACGAAGAAAGAACGATCATAGTTTTTTAACTCAACATTATCTTAAAATTGATCAAGTTTGAAAAACCCAACCAATTTTCTTCACTTATTAGGTAACACTCATTTTTTGTAACTTCTGCAAGTCTTTGATATTTAATGAGTCTTTACACGAGTAAACTGTATTTATACATATAGTATGTAGAGTAATGGAAAGATAATTTATTAAAGGTTTATGTAGTAAAATAATTAAAATATACATATTTGATTTGGGATGCTAGATCGCATCGATTGATTCATGAGCATTAAAATTTTTTTGTAATTTTCACACGTTCTGTAATATCATATCTATCAAAATATGATTCTGTTGGGATCCTTAAATCACTTTCAGTATTCTACAAGTAACGAAACTGTTGTTATCATTCTCTTAAAAGCCGTCTTGGTCGTATATACATTCAGGAAAAGGGCATCTTTGCACTGAAATCTTAATCCATAAGGTCAGTCGATCGATCATCAATATATCCTTAACACTTTCAGAAATGAATTTCATTTTCCTTTTCATCTCCTAAATCACCACACATTGTTCTGTTCAGTAATGTTTAATAAATCATTATTGGTAATTTTCGATTATTACTTAGACACATTTTTGATGGTGCGCCATCATCTCGAGAGTAGCAAAGTACAGAAAAATATGATGTTGAAAATCCATTTTGATTTTTGTTCTTATTAAAGGATTGTTGTTTGTATCCAACAAAAGTGAACCACTTTTATATCATACTATTTTTTATATAATCATAAACAACAGTTTTTAGTAGTTGCTTCAGTATGGTACATATACGAGTATATATATATATATATATATATATATATATATATATTAAAGTTCGAAGTACATGTCAAAAATTTGATTTTTAAATTAGTAATGGTTTGCCTGTAATATAATTTACGATAATAGAAATGTTTAAAACAGTTTAAAAGAGAGAGTGTATGGAAATATTTTCAAACAAACAATGTACGTCCTTGTGATTAGTATGCAATGAAATTATAATGCAACATATTTATTTACTAAAATATGGATTTAACATTTTGATTTATAACAGATATGCAAAAATATATAACGTAATTATATTTATAAGTACATAGGGAGATTACTTTTAAATGGATATACTGAAATTATAATGTATATTATATATATATATATATATATATATATATATATATATATATATATATATGTATGTATGTATATTTAGTGTAATGATATGTGTATACTAAAGATACAATCTTCTTATTATACTTTATAATAAGAAAACTCGAAAACGAATTATTACATTAATAATTGTTTTTTTTTATGTTACAAAATTTGTTGGTTTCTTTTAGATGTGAGAAAGTAACATTGTATTTTTTAAGCTAACAATAATGATTTGAGGTCATATCTTCTAAACAATTGAAGCTACTCTCGAGTTCGAATTTTCTACGATCGATTTCGATAAATCCCAGAATTCAATTCAAGTTCGTTATTAAAAGTAAAATATGTACCCATATTTAATTTTATGTAATATTTTCCTGCTTAAGTTTTATATTTGTGATCGTTCTTAGGAACGCTGAAAATTGTGAAGGTAGAGAAAGTAAAGATTTTCCATTTTGTATATATATACATATACAAATATATATATATATATATATATATATATATATATATATATATATTGTATATATATATATATATATATATATATATATATATATATATATATATATATATATATATATATATATATATATATATATATATATATATGCATAAAATAATATAATAATTAATACAGTACAACAATCTATGGTTGTATTCATAACGATGACGATTAAAAACGAATGGAAACCTTTGATCGCAGTGAATCCATTTCATTTTTTTTAAAAAATACATGTTTTCAATAGAAAATATGTTCATTACACTTAAAATTGAGTGATTGTTTTTATTACGATGCACGACGTATGAATTTCTTAAAAATAAATATTTGTTTTATATTGGGTACTGTTTACATAAATACATTTATTATTAAAATAGAAAACGATGTATGAAAACAAAACATGTATACATTTATATACACATATGTATGTGTTTTTTTATTATTATTATTATGTTAATTGTAATTGTATATAGACTGTGCAAAATTTAATTTGTATATTTCTCAGAATGTTAGATACAGTTCAATTATTTATTTTCTCAAACATTAAATGAGTGTGTATGAGCAATAAAAACATCAAAAAAGATAACTAGGTGGTATGGGTGCGTCCAGTAAAAAACAAAACGCTTTTACGTTAGCAGCACGTGATACGCATGGATAGTAAAGCATAGAGATATATAAACAATGAATTTGTGTAACACTATCCTTGTTCCACCCCTTAAATAATATGCAATTGTATTAACATACATAACTTAATCGCACAAACTGGGACATGTTAAGGCGCTCGACGTATAGCCTCTCTCCGTCTGTCACGATTATGCCCTTATGAGTGTATATGCGCTTGTGTCGCTCTCAGGTGGCGCGCGCTAGAACTCAAGTCATCGGACAGCTGAGAAGGCAGTCACCGCCGGTTTGCCTTATGTCTTGTATAGAGTAGCTAACATTCCTGACGTTAAAAATTAAATCATATTCGTATGAATACGCAAATCGGGCTGTAACTAGCTCTATATTTTTTATATTCGCAACTAGAGCTGTGCAGTTTAAGTGACCAGTGTCGAATGCAATAAAATTTAATGTTTTCGTGTTATATATACAAGTGAAGCCACGTTTACAAGATATATTTTACGTGTGTGGAAAAACGGTGTTTTCATCTGGAACAGTGTGTATGTGTGTGTTTTAATTGTGTACACGTTATTTTTAACAATGTTTATAGTGTTTATATAATCGAATGTGTTGTGTCGTGTATTTATCTGTGTCATTATACCTTTGAAAATGAGATAGCAGATTTACTTCTCTATCATTATTGATATACACTTTTTTTTAAATACTTTGGAACTTTCCATTAAGGTAATTTCGATTCATTGTGAGCAAATAGATAAAATAAAATATATAGCATCAAGCAAAAATCACACAACGTTATTCGATAATATTCAGTCAATTCAGTATTAAATAGACCACACGTACAAAAGTAAACACATTAAATAGACACAATATTAGCACAGTTGTTGCAGTGTTTTAAATTCTGCATGCCTGAAAACAATAACAACATACAATAACTTTCATTTATTTATTTAAATTTAAATCAGTTACACGGTGTAAAGTAAATGAAAAAAGTAGAATGTGTAGATGGAACACACCATTTTCTAGTTAATCAATAATAAAGATTAATATAAATCAAAGTCTAAGTAATTTTCAATAATTTCAATCCAAACAGTATATATATATATATACATATGTATATATATATATATATATATATATATATATACACATATATATATATATATATATATATATATATACATATACATACACACACACATATATATATATATATATATATATATATATATATATATATATATATATATATATTTATTTACTTATATAAACAGGCTGTGTGTGTCTGAAAGTCATTTTTTTATATTAACACAAATCCAATTGATTTTCTAGTCTTGTTGCTATATATTTTTGAATGTACTTATAATACAAATATGTTCATTGGTAAAGGGGTTAATTATGTAATCTATAACCATAATGACCTTCTAATTGGACTACATCTGAATGTGTATAGGTTTTGGTAATTTCATGTTTTACACCAATGTATTATTATTAAACGAGTAGAAGTATTAAAGTTATTGTTACTAATTAAATAAACTAGACAGTAGTGATGCTAATACTAGAACAATTCATTTGTATTTTGGAAATCCTATATATAAAAAAAGTATAATTCACATTATATTTGTATGATTTTAGTAAAATGTGTTTTTTTATATCGTCTAATTACATACCAATGTTATGGCATTATTGTAATTTAAGCTATTATGTCAAATGTGTACAGTATGAGAAAGATATGGAGTGGCTCCCTGCCCACCCAAATACCATACTTAAATATCATTTTCAATCTCAACAAAGTATTCAGTATTGTCTATTTAACATTTACGAAAATTTAAATCGGCTTTGAAGTTTATAAAATTACGTTTCAAATAATTCAAGGTTAACAAATTGTGAAAAAAACCTTCATTTCCATTCGGCGCAAGATATAAACCGGTATTTTGAAAAAATGTTAACAACTATCAGATATGTTATTTAAACAGCGACACATCGATGATTTAAGCGGGATCCCGAGCTCGAATTGCGCAATTTCGTTACATAAGTTACACGTGTTTCCGCGACTAAAAATATTTCTTAATGCTATTTATAATCACAGTACTTCTTTTGTGTACTGTTTATATTGCTCATTTTCATTTATGTCGTAATCATTTTTGTACAATAAAATGTATGATTTGTAATTGTTGAATGCTTAATAGAAGTATTTTTATATTTCTATTAATGTATTTTTAGCCAATGGTGACATAATTCCATATAATTTTCAATTAACGATTTGCAATTCATTTTTGTTTTACAAGTGTTTTTTTATAGTTTCTTTAGCTAATAAAATTATTCTAAAATCTCAATCTTTGAACTTAATAGTTGTGTTTATCCATAAATTAACATATCTGTACGAGGAATTTACATCACATTCAAACAACATATCTATACTGTATGATAAACTATTCATTGTATTAATAATCACTACACGATTTGATTACAGTATTAATCGTTATGTCATATATATGTATATAAGCATATAAGTGTTGGAAATGTTTAGCATATTTTCTCTACTGTTGTAGAGAAGAGAGATGATGATGTAATAGATTTGAAAAATCTTTATTTTATGTTAATAGAATTGGATAAAATGCAAGTTACGTAAAAACGGAACAACTTATGTATATATTTTATAACTAAAGTTAAATTCTCTTTCATTATTAACTAGCGATAGGCCGTTTGTATTATAGGCCGTTACTTGAGATCTTAATTTATATTATAATACCCTAAATCAAATAATATGAATATTAATTTATTTTATTTTAATTAGGGAATTTTTTGTGGTCGTCAGTTCGTATTTCAGTTTTAAATGGTTTACAAATACAGTTTTATAAATCTCTGTATTGATTACACACTTACACATAATTTTCTTATGAAGGAAAGATAGTAAAATAAATGTAAAATAAATTTATTAAATAGCAAACGAGATTTTTGTCTAAATTTAGCTTTCTAGTTCTTTTAGATTTAGAGTTACAACATTAATACACAAACACTCATTTATTATTGTTTATATATCAATATGTCGATAATGGGTGTATAGGGGGGAGGGAAATGTTATACCTTTAAAATAAATTACTCAATAAAATTCTAGCATGTCCTGTTATCTTCAGAGTAACATAACTGTAGAAAATCTGTATTTACAGCGTAGATTCAAATTATCTATTTTCTCTTAGAAGATGTTCTATTGACATTAAGTTGTATGTCAATTGTTAGCATATCAAAATAGACAATAAACAATTATTGGGTATCAGAGGGAGAGGTAAAATGTTCATTCAGATCTGAAAATAATTTACCGTAGAAAAAAACTGTAGTCAATTTATATAATTTCGAAATTATCTCCATGAAAAGATTAAAAAAAATGGTTTTAGTAAAGTGATTTTTAGAATTTAGTCTTTTCATTCAATGTTTATATCCATAAATCCATTCTAGGGCTGATCTTGACGTTTTTGAAAGATGTTTCTGTTAGAAGTTTGTATTAACATACTAACAGATTTAAATGAATCAGTGTGGTTAAATGCCAGGCAGATTTTACTCAATATTGTATTCCAATAGTCTTAATGTTTGGTGTGTATCTATTGAAATATTTGTATTCAAAATATAAAAACGATCGCCTTTAATATCCAGAGATGGTGGTGTAGCAACACACGCACCCCTCTGAATATGCCCATGACCTTTTTTCAAAATGCCTGCATTATTTTATATTCTCCCATTTTACTAATTGAAAAATTGAAACGAGAGCAAGTTGAAAACATAATTCAATAAATATTCTTGTTTTGGATGATGCTGTAACAAATGTTTTTTTTACATCGGTTTCTCTTTCATAAATGTTTTATATAATGTATATATGCCTTTTTAGATAACCGATATACGTATGAATGTTCAATCGATACTTCTATATCTTTTTATTATAAAATAACATTAATTCATTTTGTTATTTCAATATAATAATATGTATAATACATGGATTTTTTTAATACCGAAATATATACAAAATGTTTATAATACTTTTATTAAAAAGTATATCAGTGTTTGGATTATTGCTTTATTTCTCTTTTTTGAATTTAATTTTATTGTTTAATTTTAATTTGTTAATTTACATTAATATCTAGATGTAAAAATTGTAATAATTTTCAACAAACTTAAATTTCTTAATGGATGAAAATTGTAATGAGAACAAAAAATACTTATTCAGTAATGAAACATATTTAAAATCACACCAGAGATAATCTGAACAAGTTAATAAAAACGTATAAGGCCGTTTTCTAACTCACTGTGTGTGTATTTGTTGTAGTCCACAGTTCAAATACATAAAATAAATCACCGTACCGTCTAAAAGAATAAAAATAAAGAAAAAGAAAACAAGTATGGCCCATTGACATAAATTACACATTGTTCTGTTGTGATTCACATCTCAATGACCTATATGGAGCAATCTTTTTTAAATTGTTAACGATGTAAATGAGAATCAGAAACATATTCTATCGAGTTATCGATTAGTGCAATGTTATTTACTCTATCAATGTTTTTGTATCTCCTGCATCTTCATCATCCATTCAATACATACAAGCGCGACTACGTTCTCATCAAATATTTAATTAGCTAGTTCAATGACGTCCATTGAAACCGTATATCTATTCGAGATTGACAGAAATAACACATGATTTGTATATTTCACGTATGCATGCAACCATGTTGTCGTTTGCATATTTGCTACTGCATCGGATTCTGTACGAATATTGCAATGAATTTTGAGTGAAAAAAGGTAGGTATATAAATGATTCATAAATACACGTATACAGATGCAATTTCTTACTTCAACGTGTGTAGAATAATATAAAGAAAAGAAATTAAAGGTACCGGTTTTTTTTATATAAAAAAATGCATATAAATATATCGCTTGCGTCATTCTAACATTTTTCAAGTTTGTGGTTTTTAAACAGTTTGTTAGGTATTCATATACTTCATTAATAATGAGCTCCTTGAATTGTTCGTAGTCAGATTTTTACCTGCGCGGAAGAACATTCCCTTCTACAAATCTTATATTAGAGACCATTGTTTCCGTTTTATTATTTTGTAATAAATAAAATATGTACGTTTCATTCGCTGTGATGATTTCTGTATTCTTAATCATATACTGTTAGCAAAAGTATTTTTCCTTTTAAGTTTTTGTACATTTTTATCAAAAAAAAATGTTTTATTTTCATAAGACTGGATATTTTCTTTTCTTCCACAGTTAATTTCTTAACGCAAACATTCTTAAACCTCAGTAGTTTCTCAGAACCGCCATTTCAGTTAAAATTTTTTTGAGATCATTTCCACAGAATTTTTAATATACTCTATCCTTAATATATTCCGAAAATAATACGTTTTCATGCTAGTAGACATATTGTCAAAGTGGCTATAGTAGAAGTAAGAAAATAAAAAAATATATAATCGTCGTAAACATGAAAAATACTTATTTATTCAGCGTGTATAAACATTTTTATTACCCAAGTTGTACATTATAATGCTTTCTTGCTATGTAAAGTATGTTGAAGTTAGACCTGTAATATTTGGTCGGATATGGCAAGTTTCATTTTTAGATGCGTTTATGCATTTTGATTTTAGATAAAAAAGAGAAAGCCTGTTCGCACAAATTTGCTGTATGAAACAGAATCAAGAATCTTAACATTATGGCTAGGTCAATAAGACACAATTAAAAATCTATAAGATTGGTTTGGTTGAAACAGAATTCCAAAGGTATATTATGTGATAGGGCCCAATTAGAACCTTCTCATGTTTTCAAAAACTGTATATATATATATATATATATATATATATATATATATATATATATTAGTAGTTTATACATTGATTTTGTATCTGACAATCCCCACGAATAGCTTCACGAACCTCAGAACTGAAGAATCACTTTCTTATTTATTCAGTAAAAGTTATCCTGATTGAGTTATTATACTAACGTGTACACTCTATTATTATATATTTAATGAATATTATTATCATTCCAAGCCTTCAATGATCTACTACTGAATAAAATTTTTCTTAAATTTCTCCCAATTTGAACGATCTAATGTATGTATTTCGTACATTTCCAAGGGGAGAGTTCTACAGCCTTGACAATTCATTTTTGGAAAAAAATCCTATTATCATTTTTCCACGTTCAATGACTCAATACTTCTTTCTTCTATATATTGGTTTGTACATTTTCTGAGATATTTACAAACAATTTATGAATTGATGACAGAAGCAAAGACGTTTGAAAATTCCGTTCATTTTAATTTTACATTCTTCATTCTTTTTATAAATTTAGTAATTATTATTTGTTTTATATCTGTTCTATTCTTCCATCTCTGGTGTTGTTTTTACATATATATATATATATATATATATATATATATATATATATCCATGTTTCTCGGTATTTTCTGAAATCACTGAATTGTTTTTATATTCAGGTTCATGTTTCATGTCCATGGGGATGGAATTCGAAAAAAAAACCGTATTTATCATTGGAAATTATATCTTAATGATGTAATATGGAACTGAAATAGAATCGTTCATCACTATGTTATTGAATAAACATATGCGTGAATCGGGAATTATACGCATTGTTTTTTCTAGAAAGAATACAATGTAATGACCTTGACAAATGAATAAGAGTTTTGAAATTTGCATGTGTTGTTTCCTTGAACCATATCAGCTGGTATTCTAATTGTGTTTGAAATCGTACATTTCAGTTAGTGTAGTCATGTTCATGCTTTGTAAAGAGCGATTTATCCGTGTACTTTTTACTTTCTTTATTGTATCGAATGACAAAGGATCATGCTTCGTTTTTTTTTTAAAAAAAATAAGAATATAAATTTATAGAGACAAGTATTGAAGACATGAATGAAAAATACACTTTTTTGTGATACAGTTTCTAATTTTAATTCAGATGAAACGCTGTATCGAATTAGAAAATTAATCTTACACATGTGTCGAGTTAATACCAGTTTTCAATTCTTCTAAAAATTATCTAAATTACTCCAGTATTTCTGAACGATTTCATGGATTTAATTTGGTCATCGAAAGAATTATCAGAACAAAAATTGTCCAAGTAAAAATGTTTATTATGGAAGGGGACGTTATTTAATTCAGAAGTAAACATACTGTGTAGAATAAAAATCCAGATTCGAACGAAAAGATGAATTTCATATTTGTAACACATTAGATATATGAAAGTGTATTTGCAAACGTTAATTAATCTTCACTGCGACAATTTCATGTAAGTTATAGTATATTTTTAGACATTGTTGAAATAATATAAAAAAGAATGTTTTTGTATCTGATGGATATTTGTCATCACTTTCGTGTTATTTTTATCGCCATTCAGCATCCGTATAGCAAATTTATAGATCCCGTGGCTTGGCGCAGGTCCAATTCATATTTGTGAAACATGAAGTTTCTCGATTAAATTATATATCGGTGAAATTGGCTTCGATGTGTACACTTTATGTTATAGACATTGTATCTGTTACACTGTTCTTCAATTCATCTCTAACGAACAATTCGAATATGAAAATAAATACATATCTTACTCATTACAAACATTACATCGTTTTTCTCAAAGAAAATAGATTCAGACCATTTTTCACTATAGTTAATATTGGTGAAACAGATTATTTGATATGAAAATGTATTAAATTGTTGATTGAAAAATGAAAATAAATTCACAGTCATAAGTTTGTATTTATAATCTCTACACATATTCAATGTAGTTGATCGAATATGATGTTATATCGTACGTACACTTTTCATATTGTTTGTTTTTGTGTACAGTATATATTTTTCGATAAATATGTATATATAAATACTTACAAATGTGAAAAAATATGTTGATTGGTTCGTACGTTCATATCAGTGTATTTAAATCATTTATTCTTTGATAACGTCGTTTTTTTCTTCAATAAACACTGTCGTAATTATTAAATAAATGTTTAATAAAAATATATACAAATACTATCCGTATATTAAGATGTACACTCCATTTCAAAGTGCATTATTCGTTTGAATGCACTGTTTTATTTGTCTATGAATTTTTTGTACGCAGCTGTAGTTTTTAGTCTGCTATTGATTGCAGTACGAACGGGAAATCCATATAAACATTCTAAATGATTCTTATGTATTTTTAAAATATGGGTCAAGTTTAGAATAAGTTCGATTGATTTTTAGTTGTCGTATTTTATACTATTTGTATTTGCCTACAGTAATTAGCTTAGAACAGTCGTTTATTTCAAGGGAAATAAAGTACACTTGCTTATGAAAGAAATAGTAAAAAATAGACATTTGTTTGTCATTCAAAACCATCATATATTAATTTTAAAATGATATTAATTAATTTATTTTTAATTTAGTTTATATATATATATATATAGAGAGAGAGAGAGAGAGATCAATTTGAGGATAAAATTTGATTTAATGAATTCTTTGAAGGTTGATAGTCAATTAGTTGCCATGTAATGTTAAAAATGTTCAAGTTTGATTAATGAGTTACATGAAAATCAAGTCAATTTAAAACTAAAAATAACAATCTATAATATTTTTATATAAATGCTATTTTATAAACTAGTGACTCCAATACTTTTAAACAAACTGGCTATTAAAAAAGAACTATTTGGTCTTAGTAAGTATCTTATTACAAATTAATTATATTAACTGAATCTCGCATTTCACTCGTCGATAATTATTTGATATCGTTTTTTTTAACATAATGCTTTTTAATTGTTTTAAGAAGACCTGAAACCACCTAAAATTCATAAAAAGTATATATTTGCTTCCGAAAACTTACTAATTACATTTTTATCATCAGGGGATATCAATCATGTTAAAAATAATATTTCAATAGGTGGTATGCTGATTCGCCATCAACCTTCAAAAGGTTGGAGATTTTGATGAACATTAGCAATCGTAAAAAATATTTATGCCTTAGCGCATTGAAGATGATCGATTCGTCATTGAAATGCACATAAGTTAATCAGAAATGTCTAATAATCGTTTATTGAACTTTTTTGATCAAAAAAATTTTTCTGGATTATGGAATGAGAAAAGAATTGATTTGAGAAATTAAAACATTATTAATATTATGAATTGACACTTCAAACTCCTAAAACGACGAGAAGATGTTTTAATTTAAAACGTAATTGTGATTGATTCATTTTGAAGGTACCGAATTAATTTTTGCAGCCGATTGTGTTTTTAAATGTTAAAGTTGACACTTGAAATTCTAAAGCGACGAGAAAATATTTTAGTTTAAAGCAGAGTTATGATTGATTCAATTTAAACACAATTTTCACACCTAATATACACTAATTAATTTCCAAATTTTCTAATCCAGTTAAGGATTTCTTTTCATGATTTGAATATGATTTTTTATTTTATATATATATATATATATATATATATATATATATATATGTATATATATATATATATATATATATATATATATATATATAATCAAAATTATCCACAAAATACTCTAATACAACACGCTGTAAAAATAATCTATCTGAGAGAATGTTCATATAGACATATTAGCATATATATTGTATATCCATGACGCAGACTTATTTATTTGAAGCGTGGCTTTTATGATACCTAAATATGTTTATTGTTTCATTCGGTTACATGTAAATTTGTATAATTGACAAATGGGCGAGCATAGCGAGCCCGAAGTTTGGAGAGCGTAACGAGCAGGGGGCGAAGCCTTCGAGTATATATATATATATATATATATATATATATATATATATATATATATATAAATTATCTGCGTGTATGTATGTGACTTCTTTTTTATGAAAAGAGAGTCACGACACTTGTGTTGTGAGCGTTTGATGTAATCTGTAAATATTTAATATTTTTAAAAGAGCCCCAGTGAATCTTTTATACAACGAAAAATACTTATGAATTTTCAATTCGCTAACAACATACGAACGGTCATTCAGAAGATGAAAAGTTCTGTGCATAAAAGCGCAGGTCAGTTTTTGAAGTTAGTATTTTAATTTTCTTTCATTTTTTTTTCTTTGAACCATTATTTATATGTTCCTTCGTTTTCCATACAATAAAAATAACTTGGAAACCTTTGAAATTGTTTATGATTAATTAATGTAAAATATAACGATAGCTGTTTGTTCTGTTTCGCATATAATTATAATAACTATAGAATGAAAATAATTTATTTCATATCTGTTCGATAATCAAATCCGTAAAGTGTATCAGATCGTACACATGACATAGCGTATACATTTTATAAATATAGATTTCATTGAAAATACATATGTAGTTCGCAGAACAGGTCGTAATTCGTACATGGAGTGTGGGTATTGTTGTAACGGGAGTTCTACCTGTACACCGATGCCAGGTATAGATTATATCGCAGTTCTATATACGTGCAGGTGTTTGCCGGCTTCGGAAAGTCCCCAAATTGACTTTCACTAATGAAATTAGTGCGTGAAGCCTGTGGAGTTTCCGCGTTGGCCGATTCGGTTATTGACCCACTGCAAAAAAAAATTTGCAATCGTCTTCATCGGCTACTACTACTCTATATTTAAATCGTTTTCGCCGAATGACAAAAATGATCGAGTGTTCTTTTGTTGCCGACGAAAATATGTTACAGATTACGTTGCACGTGCTTCTCTGAAAGGCCACGACGACGACGTTTCACTCCCAGCTGTACTTATCGGTCGCCAATTACGTTACAGCTTTTTGTCGGATTCGTTTCAAAGTTCATTTGTATTTTATTTTCTTCTGGTGTTTTCAGTGTACATTTTTTTTATCTGTCTGTGTTTATTTTTAAAAAGTATTTTAATTATCTTATCTACCGTTTTTTGGACAAAGAAATAAATATATTATAGTAAACTCTATATTGTCTTACCTTTTTTTAAAAAAAACAATATATAATATAAAAGCAATCTTTATATATTGCTTCAGTTATGTGTTTAAAAATTTTCTTTTTTCAATATTTCTTTTCTTCAAAACTGAATTTCTATGTGTTCTATTTATTGGCTTAAAAATAACACGATATGAAGGAATAGATACATTTTTATAGTTTATATGTGCATAATTTAGAAATTAGAAATATACGGGAGATTGATAAAAATATTATATGTTTTAAAGCAGGATTGATATATATATATATATATATATATATATATATATATATATATATATTTCATTTGTAGGTTGTATGTAAAATTTGAAATCAATTTACAGTTTTTGAAAAAAAATTCTATTTTAAATTTGTAGCTCTGATAGTGTTCTTACAAAAAAATATAATATTATCGAATCTAGTAGAAAAACATTTTTCAAAATCCTGTAAATTGTTATTCATATTTTATGGTATAATTCCTAAAATTGCGTTATCACAACATTGTTGTAGATTCAACCAAAGTTTTCATAATGCAAGGTATGTTAATCCTGATCCTTAGATGACTGTGGTCATCCACACTTCCAATACATACTCCAGCCTACTTGCAAGTTTTCTGTTTGGTTTTGCGATTATTTTCTCTGAAAGGGCTGTCGATTTTGGTTCCATTGTCTGAAGCGAATATGACGTTCATACCATACACATTCTTCATTTTTGAATTATTTATCGAAAATTTGTTGCTTGTGTCAGACATTCTTCATTAAGCTGAGCTCGAAGTTTGGTTTAAATTACAGAAGGAAGCTACAAGTGTTACATGAAGAAATAAATAAATTAATATATACAACTTTATAAAATGTTTGTGGGATAGATTTATATATATATATATATATATATATATATATATATATATATATATATATAGAGAGAGAGAGAGAGAGAGAGAGAGAGAGAGAGTTAATAAAAAAATATCCAGATAAACTTGTATTTGATTATATAATCCATGATTACCTGCAAACCGTATTAATCATTCGTCTATGACGTTATGTTTGTTGGTTATTTTTAGACATAATTAATGCAGAGATTCAGCTTATATTAAATCTCCTACAACTAAAAATAGCTAAAATTCATGTAACATTGAATGAAATCACATCATAAAAAGTGTGTTTACCAAAATAGCAACAGTGTTGAAAAACAAACATACGTTTCTTGATATTTGTTTTTCTTTCTATAAAAATAAAGTGCTAGAAAATCCGATTGTCTTGTCTGAGTTTAATCGAAGTTCATAGATTTTCAATGATAAAATCACGTGTTTTTGTATGTCTGACAAGGTTTATATAAAGAACTAACTGATTATTCAATTAAATAAACAATAAAATAAAAAGATGAAACAAGTAATGCAAATGAGTCAGTAAATAAAATATATTTATTATTAGAACATGTTTTTATATGGATTGGATCGTTAGAATGAAAATATCCGGTTAAAAATATAAATGTTTACGTAATTGTTTTTATTTTTTATTTTATTTATAAATAAATCAAATTATATATGTCGGAGTTCTGAAAATATTTCATTAAAAACAATTATAATTTATTATCGAATCTATTTTTAAACACTGTAATACGTAATACATGAACCTTTTTTTTAATGAAATTGGCTATAGATGTTTCTCTAATGAAGTAATTATTTAAATTCATTAATTTAAGACTAAGATTTTAAAGTGTCAGATTAATTACGTTTGTAATTTTACATAAACAGTTGCAGTATTGTGCAATCCACTTCGTATGAAGTTTTTCTTCATAAAATTTATATTTTTTATACAATTTTATTGATATATATATATATATATATATATATATATTATATTTAAATGTCGTTCAGTACTTTGAACTTCATTGTATTTTAAAATAAACAACATAATTAGATATTGCATACGTAATCATTGAAATATATGTTTGTATCTAGGTACAAATATTTGTCTGGTATTGGTGACTGATATAAAAGAGTTAAGTTCATAAATTGACAGTCATTGATTTGTGCAATTTTACAAAGAAATTTCTATTAGTTTTCTTTAAATGAAATGGGTTTGTTGTTAACAAGAAGTTTCTTTATTAAATTATGTGCTAGGCTGTTTATTAAATTAACTGTTTTGAAATTCATTACCTCGAGCTATTTTTACAAAAGAGTTCTTCGCATTATGCATATTAAAAAGGTACATAATATATTCTATCATTGTTTTTATGATAAATAACTGATTTAAAACCGTTAATTGAATTTTTTACTTTTTTTACGTCAGAAAAGAATCATTACATATTGAAATATATATTTTTTAAAAAATATGTTCGGTTCCAGTTGTTATTATATTGATTATTAATTTTCTTTTTTTCATGTTTGCTTTGAATAGTGTCAGTAACGAAAATCACTTTTCTTTCAAAGAAGTTTGTGCGTAGTATGTCAGAAAAGGACACTTAAAATGAGGGATGTGTTGTTTTATTGATAAAATATTTAGTTATTTCAGTGTTTTAAAGATCTTTCTTCTTTTGGATCAACTGACTTTCTTTTCTCTACTACTAGTTTCGGCACGTTTGTCATCTTCATATAGATTTTAGAGTTATGAGATCCAAAATAACAAAGGTTATTAGGGAAACATATCAATGGAATGACAGCCATAAAAAAAACAATTATAACTTCAAGTTCAATTCTTTAGTTAAATTCAGATGTTATTTTTATTTTATTTTAGTTTGGTTATATATAAATTTTTAAACCGTATTGTTTAAAAACTTCTGGCCGCATTACATTGGAGGTCTTGTAATATTGTGGATGTAAAAATTATTAGTTATTTGGTATAAAAAATTATGAAAAATCCGTTTATAATTAATCCTGGAAAGATCGTTTATTCAGATTCACTCGCGCTACACTTTGCGGTTTATTGATGATTGTGATGGTATCTTTTTGAAAAATCACCTTATGTTTAAATATCACATCATGTTTATATTGATGAAGCTTGAAGATTAAAATACATCCTGTGTTACTCCAAGAAGGCTGACGAGAACATTAATCAAAGGCCAAACAAAATTAGTAGAGTACTTCTGAATCTATTTCGAACAAACGTACATTTTTTCATATGAGTATATATTAAAGCAATCGTGAGTTTTACTGTCTCATTATGTAATCAGTTCTACTCTCTTACATCTTAATTGATCAAATCCGGTTCATCGACACTTTCAATTTAACCGGCCAAGTTACACTTAATAAAACAGGATATATTTAAAAATATTTGTAGAAAACTAGAATTTTCAATTGAAATATTGTTAAAAAAATATTACAAATATTTGTCATTTATCTCAAAAGAAAAATGTTTCTTCGGCTGTCAAGAAAAACCTTATAGAAGATATTTTAAGAAGATCTGTAACTGACTTAATTGATATTTATTTAAAGATTTTTTAATCTATTTGTGTAGAAATGACTCAATAGTTTTTGTACAATCCGTTTATCTGTCTATAAAGAAAATGTCCTCATATTCTATTAAAAAATCGCATGTTTACAATAAGATTTTAAAAAGTAAGAATTGTATAAGAACAAGTCATTTGCAGTTAAGTACAGGTTAGATTAATTTTTACGATTTCTTGATATTAAATAAAGTGTTATTAGGTATCTATAAAATAAATTATAAATATAATTGACTTTTAAATTGCTGTTTGTCACGTAATACGTACACAGTACAAATTTGTTTTTGTTTGTTCTGAGAACTTGTCTGTATAAAGTTACTGATATTCTATAATTATAAACAGGACAGAAGTCCATCAAACTTTTGCCAGAAATTATACACGTAGTGCAACTACTTCCAAATTTGTTTCGTTTGAAAAAACTCGTTTCACGTTTTCCAGAATTATATTTTTTTTATTACATTTATTCGTGCAAAGAAATGTTTCGAGATTTGTTCTAGACTGTTTGAGTTACAGGAATCTCTTTGTTAGATATTTTTTGTAATACAACAATTTGAATAATATTACTGCGTGCTTCTATTATTCTCTTACGATATTTTATTTTTGGAATTTTACAAGGTTAAGTAAACATATTAGGAATAATTGTGAGAAATTGCGACATCAGAAAATAAACTGTATTATTAATAGAACTGTTCAAGTTAGATCGGTGATCAGAAAAATATAACAGTCCTGCTATTTTAAATCTCTTCATTGAAATGTTTATCGATTTGTTACATATTTTGAAGATATTTTTTTTCTTTTCACACATATATACATAAATAGATCTTAGGTATAATTATATTTTCATGTATTACAGGAAAAAAAGTCGAGTTATTGTGCGTGAGGTTTAAATGAAATCAGTTTTTCTTTTATCAAATTCAGATTGACCTTGTAAAATCGCGTGATAAAATGTGTGATATTACTTTTGATCATATTGTCGCGTGGTATTCTCATTATATACACTTTTATTTCTGCTTCATACTAGTAAAAATGTTAACAAAAACATGAAGTGCTCATAAGTAAAATGAGTATGGAAAAATCAATACTTTTACAGGAAGTACAAGCGTACATTCTAAATAATAAAATTGGAATTTATGAAAATATTTCGTTTCTTTTAATTTTCTTTTACCATACACTCCTTTTTTAATATTTTCTTTTTAAAAAATATAGTTTTAAGTAATATTATAGTTGAATTTTTTTATAAAGAGATAAGATATAACGAGTTCATACATATTGTGAGAAAATGTTTCTATGAATGAAAAAATAATTCATTTGTGAAAGGAAAGGTGTCTTTATTTAGTTGGTAAAAATGCTCTGAAAAGATGCATGGAACAGTTTTACCTATATTAATATCTGTAACGTAATTTCTGATCTTATTATTAGGATTTATGTACAAATATATACAATATACAATATATTCAAATAATACAATATATTCGCTAAATCACGACATGTATTTTGACACTGTGAATAATTATAAATTCACACTTACAAAACAATTTTTCACTCATCTCACAAACAACCTTATTCGATAAATCTTATGTTTCTTAAATGTTTTAATAAATCATAAATTAGCATTTCTGTGCTTATTTTCATTAAAATATTTTTTATAATACTTTTATATAACTATCTGACTTGTTAAAACTGACATACGTTTTACAACGAGAATCGAACTTATAATTTTGACACAGTGTCCAACTCAGTCCACTTTCACAAATGAACTTTTTACTCACTGGACAGAGAATTTTTCAGAAACGTTAAACGGAAAGAGAATTTTCTTTGCTTTAACGCTCTGAAGATATCATCATTATTATTGAATTGTACACACGTAACAATCAAAAATTATCAATAATCAATTATTAAACATTTTTGATCAGAAATTTATGTTTTGTGGAGTGAATGCGAAATACATTTGTGAGAAATTTGACGAAATTTACCAGTCACTAATATAACGAATACTGGGTATAACGAGGAAATGTAGTATCTGCTATGTTCGATACAATCGACTCTTTATTTTATATGAATTCGAAAATGAAGATATAACTCCAAGGCGTTGATTAATTGTACTAGGTTGGTAGAAAAATAATTGCGGTTTATGACCTTCAAATTCATATACATTTTTCTCTTTTTTTTTGATTTTGCTAACTGTTTTAAGTGGTCCAGAACTGTTGAATGACTAACGTCTAATTTTGTGCAAGCTCTCGAATTATTGTATGTGGTTCTGATTCAACTAACGCTTTCAGTTGCTCGTTATGAACTGAAAAAGGACATCCGCGATCTTCTTTATCTTCAGGGCTCTCGTTCCAGCATGAATTTTTTGGAACCATGCTCCGTACGTTCCTTATCAGTATCCACACCAAAAGCATCGTTCAGTTTACGAGCAATTTCTGCTGCTTTACCACCTGTTTTGAATTCATGCAGAAAATTGCTCTTATTTGCTTCTTTTTCATTTTTAATTCGATAGCCCAAAATTGAAACAAAATTAATAATAAAACAATAATGCACAATTAACACAAATTAATGATGCACTTAACATGATATTAACGTGAAAACGATGAAATGACACTGTAATTGAAAAAAATTAAAGTCAGAATTCATAAAACGAAAAGCGCAATTATTTTCCTACCAACCTAATAAATGTATAATTTCATAATAATACATGCAAAACTCTTACCGTATAATTTTGTATAATAAATGGATTGTAAATGAATATAAAATCTGTATACAATGATTATAATTTAACAGATGTTAAAGACACACTAATTATTAAAGACATAGTAACCATTTTAAATGGAGAAATTACAATGCGTGTAATAGAGAATCGTAGTGAAAGGTCTTATGTATATATTACAAATTTAAACGATATCAACCTACAGTTCAATTACTCTATACATTTATGTAAATAAGTTTAATTATTTTCATTTGCATATTTGATGTAGAGGTAAATTATTTTTGGAACTGTTGCCGTTGAACTCCACGTTTAACTTTTGCCAAGCAAGAATCACGATAAAATCTGATTATATCCTTGTACGCGCAAGTAGAAAATATTTTTCATATATGAGACATACTGTACTTTTAAAAAGAAGCTTATCGATATATATATATATATATATATATATATATATATATATATAGTGTGTGTGTGTACATATATTTTTGTTAAACAGTCTTGTGGTCCGCAATATATGACTAATGACAATGTGACCGCGTAGGTCGTGTACGTTCTCACACAAAACATACACACACACATTCATTTCAATGCATACATATATACACACCTGGCTCCCAATAGTCTCCGACAACAATTTCTATATTTACGTTTAACATGTCTTACATATCATCTGTGATGATTTTGTTTTGAAATTTATTTGACGGTCGAGTTTGTAATGAAATTGTCACAGTCAAGGTTCATAATGATTTCATTGGCACGTAGAGCCAAGGGCATGCTAAACAGGAAGAACAAATAATATCAATTACTCGATATAATTGATGTCGATAGATGTGCTGTATGCATTAATTATACGATTGTACAATCTGTATTACGTTTAGGGGCGGTGATTTTCAATAGAGACTTTAAACACTCTGATTTTTATTAAGATAATTGTTCGTTGTATTTCCAGTCGTTTTTAATAACAATTTGTTCGCCCGACCGTCTAGTAATTATAAGAGATTAAACAGAATGACGTTGTGCTATTTGAAAAAGTCCTCTTTAGTTTTCACGATGATTTATCTTAGTCCAGCATCAACGTTTAATTATTTTTAATTTATATAGTTCTGTCATTACTTTTTATTCGAATTAATTCATATGAATGCATTAATCTAAACGATCCGACATCGTTTGAACTAATTCAGACTGATTCAGTCGGGATTCTGTAATTATTATACTAATTAATTGGATCATAAATGACCGACATTGTCATTTTACGTACGTACTAACAACTTTATTCTCTCTCGCACTCTGCGGAGATATAAACACTTCTATATGAATACCACGTTGGTTCTAATTTATAAAAGTGAACTGGGCGTTATTGTCGGCCTACGTTATCATTGCAAAACAGTCGTTTTTGCTTCACAGTCCGTTTTTCTCTAATTTACAGATAAGTGAAAAATTAAAGAAATAATTTCGAAGTAATTAGTAAAGGTCAAACCCACTTTTCTACGTACACGTGCGTATCACTAATTCTCCGTTATGATTCGTAGGAAAAATTGAAAAATTGATTGAATCGATTCGTTATCGAGTTCCGGAGACAATTCAATACTTTAATTAACATTGAAAAGTATAATCATTTCAGGTTTGCTTACGCATTAATTTATATGATAACAATTGATACGTATATTTATACTTCTTGTTGTAAATAGATTTTTTCGCCACAGAGAAAAAAATAATTTATTACTTATACGTGTTGATAAGAACTAATAAAGTTTGTAGAAATGAAATTGTTTTATACGTTCAAATTTTATTTAAGGACAGATAGAGTTATGTGTTTACATAAAAAGAAGTAATTATAACTCAGAGGTTGTTGACCTTTCTAAATTTTAAAAATATTTTTTTTGAATTTATGCGTGTCTCTCGATTTATATACACAGTTCATTCAGTCGAAATGAATAACAGTCTAATGTGTTAATAGTTTGAATTTTTAATAAATATATTATATATATATATATATATATATATATATATATATATGCATGTGTGTATGTGTATTTGTGTATGTATAGGATGATTCAACGTAGGCTTCCACACAGAACTATTAAAAAAACGCAAAAATTAAAAAAAAACATGTTAATATCACCTGTTTAGTATTTTAGTTCAATTGTGTTTTAGTATTGAATTGAACAAAAATACTAAATAAAAAATAACGTGACTTTTCTTAACTTCTGACAACTCTTTTAATATTTCCATGTGAAAGCTTCAATTGAATCACCTATATATATATATATATATATATATATATATATATATATATATATATATATATATATATGTATATAATTTTGTGTCATACATGTTTGCATTTCTTTGTTCATTTTTCCAATTAAGAGTTATTTTTAAAAATTACTGCATGGTTTGTTTTATTGAAAAGCAGTAGAAAGTTTTTCCAACCGAACGATATTTCATTTGGAAGTTATTTGTGATACATGTTATTCTTGGTCGAGGTTTGAAATGTATGTATATTATTTTAATCCAAATGTAATAGTCATGTTTTTATGACATGGCGCGCTTAATTAGTTTTTGAATTAATTAACATCAAAATTTGTAAAGTTGTTTTTGCTTCAGTGCAGAGAAAGAAGGTTGTATAATTTTTTTAAATATTAAAACAATTCTCGAATTCAAGAAGATAAAGCAGATTTATTATTTTAATAAATATGTTTTTAAGTTGCATTTCATAGCTGTGATGCAGATAAAATCAAAGGATTGGTGAGAAGTTATGATTTTTCATCTCTAATCCACATGTTTCTTACAGTTGTGTGATTCAGTATATATATATATATATATATATATATAAACACACAAATGACAATATTTAAATGAATATAATCGTAATTGTTGGTGGAAATGAAATACAAAGTATTAAAATTTCATAAGTAAATATTTTTCATTACAAAGCATCAAAATGAATATGTCAGGTTTAGAATACGACTATAAAATTATAACTCATGGAAATAGAACGATGGCTGTAACTGTTAATCACAGTTTCCAGTTTCATTTACCGCAACTTTCAATCAGGAAATGAACATAATATTTTTCCGCTGTTGTATTCATTCTGAAGTTTTTACATTTCAAACGAAAGTGATGTGTGTATTATTGGAATACGATTTGTTTCTAATCCTATTATCATGTGAAAGGAATATATATAATTTTTCACAAACATTTTAAATTGTTCCGTATATACGATTGAAAATGACCGTTTATATAATTGAAAATATCATTATCTACCTTCAATCCTCTGATATTTATTGATAATTGTGAAGTATTTACAATCGTTATCTAAAATAATGTCAAAATCGTACATAGTAATACGGAATGAATATTTATTATTGTCATTCATATATAACGTACAAAGTGCATCTATATGAGTCATTATTTTCATACGTGCTTTGAAAACTAATGTAGTTGAATGCTTGTTTGAATTTTAATAATTAAAACCCTTCTTAAACGTTAATAAATCAACTTTTATTGTATTGTAATCACTAAAAGCATATTATTATCCGTAATACAAAGTTTACTGCACGAATAAAAAGTATATTTGTTTTATGATGTAATATTGTTGCCAAAAATACACATGATTCATTGTGTTTGTGTTAAGTTTAACATGCAATTTTGATAACTAACCTAAATTAAATATATCGTAAATTATTAAAAAAATACACAATTATAAGATTGTTATATTTCAGTTACACATAGCAAAATAACAAAAATTGAAATTAAAAAAAATATAACAGTATGGAGAGCGTAAATATATATGAATCAGCAAGATGTTGGTTTTTATAAGAAAATCAGATTTTAAACAGAATATATATGAAGAAATTGAATCCGAAAACAGTTTTTCTACCGAGTTAGCAAAAATACATTCCTATATTCAGATCTATTTATCAGTGAAGTACTTTATGACCAATATTGTCTTTTGGAAAGTATGAGAGGATCCATCTTTGCTTTTTAAGAGTAGTATGAGGTTCGAAATTAACTCTCTGACCACCCCTGCTATATAATATTATTTTAAAATGTGTACAGTAGCATTTGTATTATTTCTCTATTCAATGACAATATATAAAATTATTTAGATGCATTGTCTGTAGAGAGGTTTTGACTTACAGATTTTATTAAACAGGAAAAATATTTCATTCATTAATAAAAAAACAGTTAATACAATCTGTAAAATATGTCATATGCGTATGTACATATGTTTTTTATTTGCGTTTTATATCAATGTGCATATATACTAATGAATCCGAAAATAAATAACAAAATCTGCGTCAGGCAAATTGCATATCATTATTTGTGTTTAGTCTAGAACACTTCAAATGAAAGATTATATACTATATTTAGTTTCTTTCATTCTTAGTTCTACATAAAGTTAATTCCAAGTTTGTTCTTAAAAGAAATGCTTATCAAAACTTGGAATAAATTTTATACTTGATTGATTTTTTTATTTTGTGAATAATATATATATATATATATATATATATATATATATATATATATATATAAATTATAAAATACTTAGATCCGTTAGAAAATAAATTATTAGTTGTTAATATTAGTTATATTTGTTAGTAGATTACATATTTTGAATAAAGAGGTTAAATGTTATCCACTAGTCTAATTTTTATTTGCTAGTCTTGATTCTGGATGTTTCTTTTAATCCCATCGTTTATTAGCGATTTTGATAGAATATGTATTAAGCATCATTAATTTTTATATGTTTAATATAGTAGTGCCTGAAGGAATTTTTTATATTTTATTCTTATAGTAAAAAATACCATCAGAATGCCTCCTGATTTTATTAAAGTTAAACTCAACTTTTATATAGTTGGCTGTGTTTGCTGCTTTCAGTACTCTGTATATTTCTTGAAAGACTAACTCATTTTTATAATTTTCTGGAATTTAATTATAAGTTTTTAAAATCGATCGTTATTGTGCGATTTCCATATATTCTTATATTGGATTTCTATAAACATTTTTAAAGTTTCCAGTATTTTTTATGATTGTATGAAGACATTCGTGTTTCATGTAAATGTTTGTAACATTGTTGTTCTATTTTCATAGATTGCAAGTCCGTTTAAACATTTTATTAAATGCTACTTCTTTTAATATGTACATGATTTAGTACTAGCCTTAATATTTAGTTTATTGTTCTTTTGGTAGTTTTAGAATAACTTTAAAATTGTTTGAAGTTCGTTTGTATACCTGCGTGTCCATATTTCTGCTCCATATGGTATTGCAGGGATTAATTTTTTTAATAACTTTATTGTACTTACTTAGTTTTCATTTCAGAGTATAAAAAAGATAGACTGTAGTCGTTATTATTATTTTCGTATATTTCAAGTATAAACATTGTTTTTATAAATCGATACTAAGATAAAGAATAGTAAAGTTTACTTTAAATTTTAAATTTATTCTTCTATAAAATATGGCTAGCAATAGTTTACCATTGGGGTAAAGATGTACTCGTATATAGATTCACAATTTTTGTAATTCTGATACAGTGTTTAAAATCATTTTCAAAATGACTTTCTCACTCGCTCCACAAATTGTAAAAAATTTGTCTGTTCAAAAATGTTCAATAATTGGTCAGTAATAAATTTTAATTATTTACTTAAGTGCATTTCGATTGTGATGCAATTATTTTCAGATTGCCAAGGTTCAGTATAAATTATGGTGAAAAATTCATTTGAGAATTGCACGAATACACGTTTAAATAATTTTCATATTAATTTATTATGTACTATTTTTTCATTTTAACATCTGTTTTTTTCGACGAAAATCGTACATAAGTAGGTGATGATAATTAGTAACTTTTAAAAACTTGTTTCTATGTTGTTTGTCATCGAATTTGTTTTCTTAAGCGAACCTGTTCGTAATTATATTTATAATAAAAAGGTTAATTAGATTTTTAATTACGGAAAAAATGTGTTTAATAAAAGATTAACATATATTTGTTTTTATTCATAAATAAAATCAGAAATTTGTTCATCAACAGTTAAATTGATACAATGTTTTTCACATCTATTTTTCTATTTCTTCTTCACTATATGTCTTTCTGTTCGTTCAATAATGGAAACACAATATATATATATATATATATATATATATATATATATATATATATATATATATATATATATATATGTATGTATAAAAGAGAAAGAGACATTGGGACATTTAATTAGTATCATGGTTTATTAAATTCAGTCTTGATGTTAGTAATCATCGTTTGTTTGTTACCTTTTAATCAATTATATGTTTATTATCGAGTTAATGCTGTTGGATGATACGTTATTTAGATAAAAACATAGATAGCTGGTACAAATAAAATAATAGTTTTTTTTTTCAATAAATATCAATATTTTTGAAATAGCCACAAAATTCAATTTTACAATTTTTGTTTTTCTTTAAAGATTTTTTTGTTTTTTTATTCATTTTTCTTACTCAGAATATGCAAAAAAATAATAAATATCATTCAAGTTGTAGTTGTTCATAGTACGCAAAGAATGTTTTTATAATTTTTGTTTCCCAAAGTATCTGTCTTCATATATCCCTTGCCTTTTCTCTAGTTTTAATCTGTCAAACTTTTTAGATCTTAGTCGAGTAGATTATAAAAAAGTAGTATATTTGAATTCCGTATCAAATATGAATCAATCAGTAGTGTAAAATATTATTGAACGTACAGTAATTCAAAAAACCCGATCTCGTTCCAAGTTAGTCACCGTTTATCTGACCTTAAATTCATTACATATTTTCAACGTTAACCCTTTATACACACATGTGTTGAGTATGACTCAAATGATAATGAATATATTGAGTCATACTCGAATATAATTCGAAATGATCACTGTATATTCTGCCTTTGAAATTTATTTTAAGAACATACGTTTAAACTATTATGAATAAAAGAACATAAATCTTCATACTCTGACATAAAAATAAAAGTCTGCTTTCAAAAATTTATTGTACGAGTATGTTGAACATTTACTATTTGCATAAGCACAATGTGTATTTGAAAAATTTGTTGAAAATACCGTACAGGAATTTTATATCGTTAATGATGTAATAATGTTACGGGTCTACATATGTTTTCTCAAGTTCAGCCTATTACAAACACAAATAAAATTATGCATGTGTTTTAAAACCAGATCTGAATTATACACTACGTGCACATCAAATATATGTATGTTCAGTTTTACGGATATTAAAACATAAATATACATTTGCCGTTCTTTATATCTGAAAGAGTGTTTGTAATTTATTATACGAGGATAAATAAATTCCAGTTTTCTAAAGTTACGGTTCTGCTTGTTTGTATAAAATTATTGAACAAGGATTTTGTACGCTTAAGTGTTTTGTATATTTATGATTCTGTCTTTTAAGTGTTCGAAATGTAATCAGATTGTCTGTGGATTATTTTACGTTTCTGTAATTAATACATTTGTAAATGTGAAGATCGAGTATAATAAAATTTAAGAGATTAAGAACAGAAGTGTCGCGAGAACGTCACAAGAAGAAAGAATGATAATTAGACAATTAATTAATAAAATGGTATTCATGAATGTGTTATTGATGTTATAGAAGAGAGAGAAATAATTATTTATAGCCGTGTTTGGTATACAAATAATCCAAAATCACACAAATATATTGTCCTGGTGATATTTCTCCTTTTGTATTATTTCAGATTTAACTACTAGTTTCAATATGTGTGCGTTGTATTTTCTCTTAGTATTTGTAGATGTTTTCATTTTCAATTTGTCATTTTGATTTGGGTTCAAAGTACTAAATATATCTCGCATCGTACGATACTAGCAAAAAAGTCTCATTTTCGATCCAATGAGAAATTCGTAAAGTGATTTCTCGTTTTCTTGTTAGTTTCGCCCGGTTTCAATTTACTAACTCGTTTTTTTTTATCTAAAGAACGAGAAAACTTTCCTGCAAAGAAACATTTCTTAGGTAATGAATAAATGAACAAATATTTACAAGTGTGATTTCGATATCAAGATAGACTATTATTTAATATTACAACAAATAACTAGTAAAAACAGGTGATGAGTGTAAAAATCTTAAGGAAAACATTCTTGAAAAATAGTAATCAGTAATTTTTTAGATAATAATATTTTACTTTCTGATAATTTATCTTATCTGTCAATTATTGTAATTGGAAAAAAATCTTACCAATATATTATTATTTTAATAATATTTGTAAATATATTTGCTTAGAATAATAAATCCTGTGGCAGAAGTTCGAAAAGTAACAAAACTTTTATTTATTACTGATTACATTTTCAGTCTGTTATAGGTAATGATAGTGGATTTAATACACTGTAATTTATTCCAAGCATAACAGCCTGTATGAAAAATTGAATATTCACCCACTCGCTTGTGATTTAATTTTAAAAGAATAGTCATTATGTCCATAAAAAGAAGTTATTTTTTGATGAAATTCTAAATATGTTGTTAAATTTACAGACAATTTAAATATACAAGTCAAAGCTTATTTTAGTCGTTCATTGAAGATTGATTTGCTTTGATGGTTTACTCAGGTACCAATTTTTAGGAAGCATTAGAGTATCCTTCAGTGTGCATTTAGACAAACTCATGATTATTCCGAAATGTCAAAAATTCAATTATTAATTGAACAGTGGATAAAAGTTAAAATTAAGTTTTCATCTAACCTCTTGCCTAATTTTCCCACTTGACTTCTTCATCATTTCTCTTGGACCATCCAATCTTAAACATCCGTTTAAAATGAAGTATGATTTTAAATAATTTACGATTAAAAAATAGTTATTTAATTTAATAACGAATCGTCGAAAATATAATACAGATTATACTTTTTTAATTTGATCGTTCGATATCTATTCGGATTCTATAAAAACATTGAACTGACATCGACCAGACATAATATTCTGATTATAAATGTTTTCATTTTGTTTTTATGATTAAGGTATCGATTATTTTTAAATTTTATTTCCAGCCTACCGTTTTCCATTAAGAAAATATTCTAAAATAAACGATGATTTGATCTATTTTTAACTGCGACTCGCAGAAAAACAATACTATTTTTAAACATAATTACATTTACAAAGAAATTAATATAAAAAAGATCTATTTTTGTCATTCGTTCACGGTACGATAATAAATTCGATTCCAGAAAAATGTCTTAATACCTGATAATAACAGTACAGTCAATGTATGTAGCTGTTTCGACTTTGACATGTTAAAAATAACAATGACAACTTGAAACAAACATAGAAGTATGCGGTCATCCAGGTATCTGCAATACAATCCAGAGTTAAATATTGGCATTATTCGCGTTGCATCATCCAATGACATTGCATGGTCGTACGATGTGTGATGGCACTATTAACCTTGAAACACGCCCACTTCTTGCACAGCAGAGTTAATAAATTTTCACGCTGGGAGCGTACGTCTTCTTCTTGTTAATTATCGAATAAAACCATTATTTTATAATTTTCCGTTTGCTTAAGTTTAGAATCACATAAATATCTAAATATAACAAATGTTATAAGTAAGGATGTATACACTGAAACGACTATTTTGATATTTGTTTACAGTCATTTATGAAATCATACACTGAACGATAATTTAATAGCGTACGTGAATGTACAGATTTAGAACAGTTCAAAATATTTTAACTACTTGTGTTTCATTGCGTATCAATTTGTTGCACGAATATCTCATCAATTATTGACCGATTTTTACTAATAAGTTCTCGAATGGTCTGGTCATTACTTTCGACAAAGGATGTGGAGTCTTTCACTGTTAATCCCGGCGAAATGATAGAAACACTCGGGTGGAAAAAATTAGAAAGGAAAAGTATTATAGTTGATATAATTAAATAATTGGAGGGATATCCAGAATGCGAAGAATGTATTCAAAAAATAACATTCTCACTTCTACAAACAGAATGATAATGGACTGAAAATTAAATTATAAAATTATAAAATGTAGGTTAATTGATGTTGAGTTTTTCAGAGAAGCTCTCGTATCTAGAACATATTCATTCGTGTACGTTGAAACCATTGCTTTCTTTAATAACACTCTAAGAATAAATTGAGGAAGAGAATTAAAGTCTTTTTTTTTATTGAAATTGTTTCCACGTGATGCGCTATTTTAAGTAGGCGTATTTAATAGGTTAGTAGAAAAATAATTACGGTTTATGCACCCATTCGTCAAGCTTTTTTGATTTTCCTAGCTGTTTTAAGTGGTCCAGAACTGTTGGATGACTATCGCCTAACTTTTGTGCAAGCTCTCGAATTATTGTATGTGGTTCTGATTCAGTTAACCCCTTCAGTTGGTCGTTATGAACTGAAGAAGGCCATTCACGATCTTCTTCATCTTCAAGGCTGTCGCCTCCAGCACGAACTTTTTGGAACCACCATTGTACGTTCCTCAACAGTACCCACACCAAAAACATCGTTTAGTTTACGAGCAGTTTCTGCTGCTTCACTACCCGTTTTGAACTCGTACAAAAATTACTTTTATTTGCTTCTCTTTCATATTTAATTCAGTAGCCCAATTTTAAGTACAATTAATAATAAAACCAAAGTCGATGTTGCCAAAATACAGATTGAAAAATGCATTGTAAAATGGTATTACTGTGAACACGATGAATTACACTTTCATTGAAAAAATTAAGATTAGAATTCAGAAAACAAAAACCCCAATTATTTTCATACTAATATAATATAATTATTTTTAATATTAGATATGTGTAATTTACTGTTATGAGCTCATAGCTTATTTCAAAAATTGAAAATTTATAAAAACTAAAAGTATAAACACATAAAACAACTTTTATTAATGTATTAAATAATTGAAAACATATACATGTAATTAAACATCTCTTCCATTTATAAAACTTTATTAATTACATACGTTTTTTTACCCTAACTTCTTTATTTTTCTATTTCAAACTTTTCGTTCCTGTATTTTGCTTATCGTTCCGTACTATCACTCTCATCATATAAATATGAACGTTTTCATGCATTTTTAATAAATTATAAGCATAAGTACATAATTATAACACATAAACCGAAAAGTTGTATTTTTTTTAAAGTAGATAAAAATACATGAAAAATTATTCAATCAAACACGCATTGCGTGATATAATTCCATTAATTTTAGTGAAATATTTGTCATTATTTTCTGCTTCATTGTAACTATCGCATGTTCTAATAAATTAAATACAGGCGTTTGTCTGTACACAGTGTGCATTGAAACTTCGAAATGATATTTGTGTCATTTCAATGACAACTCATGTGTTCTTTCCAATGAAGTGTATCATCAAAATGATTTATTTGGGTTTTTTTTTCGATGAAAAATTCGCCAGAATATTGAAAATCGATTAGCAATAAGTCGCATTTTTTTTTATTAATATCAATTTATCTTATAGTTATATTTAATAAATTCTGATTATAAAACAATTCGAAATTTTTAAATATTTTACGATTTTTTTAACATCGGTTCAAGTTAGGATTTTTGATAGTCTTTAAAATAGATTTAAAAATTTACAACCAGATATGTTTTTTTTTAAAAAAAGAACAATAAGGCAGAGAATGATTAATTGAACGACGTCGAATAGCACATTGATTTGCTGTTTGGTTAGTTTCATGTGCGGCATATATCTTATTTCATTCATTAATAAACGTCTGCCTTTCATTTATTCTCTTATTCCGATCTAAAAAATAATGAGATTTAATCTGGACTGCGTTAGAAAATTGTTCCACAATGAACAGTTTGATCATACAAACGACTTAATACTTCAAATATAAAATGTATTGAAATGTTTAGTAACTGATCATTGTCTATTTTAATACTCTAACTCATACTTCGATTACTGTCACCTTCTTTATAGTGTTAAGATAGAAAATTTCAGGTTTTCTATAGTGTTCAGGTATTAATTTGTGAAAAAATCTGTTTTATTTTTTTTAATTTACTTACTGATAGACATGTTGATAAAAGTACTATATCGATTCCCAGAGGATGCACTGAATTTGCATATTAAGTGTCAAGCACAGTGACGTATGACTTGTGCTTCGTTGTAGAACTTGATTGGTTTCTGGAGCTTATGCTGTCTATCAGAAATGTGACAGCTATTGAACTGGGCAACTTTATACGAAAACACGGCTTGGTACTAGTTTGTCTGGATGTATCAATCAAGGATGGTTCTCCTCAGAATCAGTAATCAGTAATTCTGGACGATTCAAGTTTTAGCGAGAACTGTTGGATGTGAGATACTTGTTGAATGAGAAATGTGTGAACGATACATATATATATATATATATATATATATGTGTGTGTGTGTGTGTCTGTGTGTGTATTAAAAACGCGAAAAATATAAATACTTCAACTATTTTAAAAATAAAATATACTTCGTTTTAATTAAAATTTATGACATCATCGTAAAACTACAAGGTAATTATTGCACATATCTTATAATTACAGCTATTAGAACGTAATAGCATAATTTTATTGTTTCGGAAAAATAAAATAACAGCTTCGATGAGTCGTATTTATTTTTATTTTTTATGTAGAACGAAATAGATAAATGAAGTAACATAGATTTAAACTTTTAAGAATAAACAAAACTGTTACACATATATGTAAATGAGTTAAAGGATTACCGAGGTAAATTGAATATACAATTTAAAAAAAAAATGTAATCGTGTGTACATAATTTATTTTAATAAAAGAAGGCCGTATGAAACCGAACAATGACGTCACATCACGAGTCAACAGTAAACAAAAGTGTAATTATGTTCATTTATCGTTGATTACACACGAAACAACAACACAGTTAAGGAGTGGCGTTCGAGCCTGTATGGAAATTCTCTGGACGATTAGGTGTCTACAGAATGTGTGTAATTAGTGCGAAAATGTAACACGTCGGACAAAAATGTATTTATGTAACGTATCGTCGTTAAATTAAATTGAAGCGTCGTTAACTTGTTTCTTTATTGCGTTCTTTGCACAGTGTTCTTTTTACAGTTGAATCGATATGTTTCGTTTATATTATTTTTTTTTTGTTTTAATGGAAATCACTGTGGTAAATTCGCATTTGGAAAGTAAAAGTAGTTCCTCGCATCTATAATTATTACTTTTTAGAGAATAACATTGCCGGTTGTTTAATTTCGCAGGCGAATATGCATATAACCAATGTTAACATTTTCTTTTTGGAAAACAAAGCTGATAGCTATAAAATGCGATTTTGAAATTTATTACAGATTTGATTTGCCCCGTTTTCTATCTAAAATATAGCAGAACAATATCGAAAAAGATATCAAAAAATAATCAAAATTAATATATTTTATTTTAAAGTTTCATTTGTAACAATAAATGAATTAATTAACAAAAAAATGTGAAAATTGATTAATTACTGTTTTTTCAATAAACTTATTCTTCAGATTATGTGTTTGTTATAATAAAATAAACGTATTTAAAATACAATACAATCGTGAAAAGAATAGTATTGATAATTGTAGCTTCTATGATACTTTGTAGGATATTGTTATTATTTCTCTATTTAACAAAATACACATATATTGCTGTATTTAACAAATTTATTGCTGCACTCCAGTATCTAACGTGAGCAAGATTGTATTTAAAGTTATTGTAGCTCTTAAGCTATAACTGGAAAGAGGTTATCTCTACTGAAAAAAATTAAGTTTAGTGTTCACTTGAAGACCTTACATATGTATTAACACATTTAATATATGTAAAAATTATTTGAAACAGTAACACTCCATTTTTTCTGTTAACTCTTTCAAGTCTGGTGGTACATATGTATGTACCACCATTTTTTTTAAGTCACTTGCTTGGTGGTATACTTTTTGTACCACCATTTCAAAGGTCTGGAACATTGCAGTCCGATGGTATAATTTGTGAACTGCTTAAAGAGATGACGTCCGGTAGTTCTCTAATTTATCTAACAAATGGCAACAACTGTTACTTGATGAAGCTTAGAACACTGGTAAAGCTTACAGGACTGCATCAAGGAGTCTGTTAAAAAAGCATTGTACTTATAAGATCTCTTTTTAGTCAAAATGTACTGTACTTGAAAAAGTTAAATGCAACTAGAGATGGCATATTTTGTCTCCAGATAATAACAAATCTTGCCAATAGTTTACATTCTTTTGGATTTATCACTAGTAACTTTGTTATACACTTTCTTGTTATGGAGAGAAATAGTTTACGAAATAATATTTGGAATACAGAAATTCGCTTGGAACTGGGAAAAATCAGAGAGAAGAAACAATAAAATGCTAATAAACAAGGAAACAAATCAAAAATAAACTAGAGCTAGTTTTAATTATGATAAGAAACGGTTTAAATAGGATGTGAAATAAAACATATTAGGGAAAATAATCAAAAATAATCTGTGGTTTATTCTTTTGTATATTTATTGTTTTTTTTTTTCTATTCTAAAATGGAGGCCGTTTGTAATGTGAGACTGTAAGCTGTAGTGTGTGTAGCTTATACGTAAATCAAACTTCGACTGATTGTTTATTGCCAAAGTTTACATCTGTATTCAGAGACCAAGTTAAAAATCACATTTCATATTACTGCAATGAAAAATAGTTGTTTATATCGAGTAAAGTTAACATCTGTATTCTTTTAAGAGAACGTGGACTTTTTGAGACTTCTTAAAATTGTATGCTTTTTCTTTTTTCATTTAGATACAGATGTGTCTTGCTCTTGAATGAAGAATTTGCGATATCAAGTACATTTATGTTTCAAGTGTGTTTTATATTTTGTATGATTAATAAAATAGAGAATTTAGTTATAATAAATTATAAACAAGCATTGTTTTATAAAGGTTTAGTGAAGTATAATTGATCAAGAAATATTGTTTTGATAAATGAACAGTTGATTGAAAAAATATTTCTGCAAAATCCGTTCAAATATTCTTAAAATTCTCAACTGATTGATAAATTAATCAAATGAATTACAACTAGATTTATGAAACAAAAAATTATGTGACAAATTATTCAATTATAAATAAATTCGTACAACAGTCGGCCGTATTTTTGAATAATATAAAAAATGAGTCTATAAGAACTATCCAGTACTTTAATTAAATAACAGACGGGGAACAAAATTATACTCAATTTAAACGAGACAGTGTAAAGTCTTGAGAAGCTAATTACACCGGGACGGTTGAAACAAATGGTTAATAATTAAACTGAGTCGTACAGTTTTCGTCTGTGAAAATCATAAGATTTCAACAATCGCGCGTCCATTACATACACGTCCAACAGTTTATGTTAATCGTACTTTTTATAAATTCAGTAAGAAGTAATTAGCATATAAGCGTGTCGTGATGTGAACGATTTACTCAGATCCATTACGTTTAAAATTCATAAGTAATTATTATACCATTGTATTTCTTAATAGATTTTATGTTGTGTGTAGGTCTTTTTTGCATAGAAGAATATTAAATTCTTCACGTCTGTGTGTGTATTGCTTAAGTATTTGTTTGAATTTAAAATTGAATTCGAAATAAACTCGATTAAAGTGGTAATAATATTTACTGGTTCTAAAAATACTTTTAATATTTTTTTTGCTATTAATGTACGCATTTTTATCACTTTTTTCCGCTGTAAGATAATCATTGGATCATGCAAAGTTATTTATAACAGATTTTAAATTATTTTGGTTTCTTGTATACTTTTCTGTACTCTGTTAGTAGAATTTTTACATGTCGACAAATTCAGTACAAACGAAAATGTGTATGGGTACTGATTTACAATTCATAATTATAATTTTGTTCGACTTCCATACAGAACATTTTTTCCTAAATGACAGACATATGTCAATTGTCAGCGAATGAAAATTATACAAACATATGTCAAAGTCAGCTTCAGTTTTATGTACATGACAACAGATTAACAATGCTGAAACATAATCGTAATAATTATGACTAGCTGATCTAATAATCTAATGGAACATGATTTACGGTACAAAATCACAATTCGTCCGTCAAGGACTCGAAGAAGTACACGCATGAGAAAACAAAGTCACTTTGCAGGTATTTTTTAAACATAAAAACGTTCTGTACATTTTATTGTATGTTTAATGAAAGAAATATTTGAAAATCTAAAAAGAATAAAAACATGAACTTTCGTATCAAAAAGTATCTATACATATTTACATAAATCTCTCTGTGAGTATCTTTTAGTGTAAAATCATTTGAACACCTCATACACCGTTGAAAATATTTATTTAATTAATTCATGTCGTATCGCGTGCGCCCTCTCGATTTCGATGAAACAGAATGTCTCATTAAAGGGAATGTCGGCAGACAATGACATGAAATCATAGTGTGTGATGTGTGGATGAAGTCACGACGAATTGTCTACAGTATGTAAAAGAATGATTAATGTGTATGAATAATTCTAATTTGAACAACACTTCACAACGAGTCGTCTCTCTGCGTAGAAGAGATGAACGCCGTGCTTATATTTTTGTCGAGTGGCAAAAACTGATCGTACATGTTTACTTTACCAACTTGTTGCTAACGTCAAAAATGAAGAATCAATAATTATTTATAGCGAAAGGATTCACTGTCTTGGAAATAAACTTCGCAACTGTGTGTTTCTACGGTTAAATCGAATAACACGAACTTTTCATTCTAACAACATATGCTTGCCATATATATATATATATATATATATATATATATATATATATATATATATATATATATATATATATATATATATATATATATATATATATATATATGTGTACAGTTTGTAAATAGTTCAGTATAACATGTAAGAGATATTTTTACATTTTCCTAACAAAGTTTATACAATTATCATCCTAGAGGAAGTATTTATTTTTTCTTTATAGTCAATAACTTTATTATTGTTTTACATAAATGTGGTTTTTGATAGGCGTTTACATATTTATTTACACATTTTGTAATATAAGGAAGTGGTGGTTTTTATGACATCATATATAAAGAATCATGTCTGTTTGTGCATATAAAAATAATGCAATTCATCAGTGATTATATCCGTTTTATTTAATTTTTATAAAAACATGCGTTCGAATTAAATAAAGTGTTGTACAAAGCGAGGAAAGTAAATTTTAAGGTTAATATTTTCAGAAAGAAAACGTTATTAAATTAGATATTCTTAATTTAAAAACGATCCTAAGTAGAACCTTGTCATCTTCTAGCACCGTGTCCAATAACTTGAAAGATATCTGAAATCGTTTTATATAAAAAAATATATTTTCGTAATTAGAAAAGTTCTAAATGTTTTTCAAATGAAACATTTTTCATGTTTTATTTTTAGTTGTTTTTTTTTGTAATTTCATTCATTTTTAGAAATTTTAATATGAATATTATTTTCACACCATACAGTTTAACTTATTTTATTTTTCAAAATAAATATTTCAGTTTTGTGAAAATGGTATTTTTCTCAAAAGTAAACTTCTTCGTAATATAGTTTTACAATTGTGGCTAAATTCACTTTCATAAATGAACTTTTCAGTCGCCCACAAAAATTTTACTTATTAAAAATGTTTATTAAGTGATTGATTAGTGATGTAAATTTCGAAGGCGATACCGAAATTAGAACTCTAAATGTACAGAAAAATTGAAGTTTTAAGATTTGTCTGTATTTTAGTGCATGTATTTGTGAAACCAAGCTACCTGTTTTTGTTTGCTAGTCTAAACATTTATTTATCTTCGTCGCTAATTCAAAATACTCGTACATTAGGGGAATAGTTTATCCAACATTAAAGGCTGTGTTATTTCGAAAGTCATTGATCTACCGAATTTTATAGCCCTCACGAGATATAAATTTCTCCCCTTTACTCTATAATTCAAATAGTAATTAGCCATTATATCCTGAGACATTAAATACAAGCGATTCATTCCGATTACAAAGAGAGAAAATTAGAGATAGATTAATGGCTGGGATGGTTTTATTTTCTATGATTAATTATATTATTTCATCAAAATTATTTACATCGTTAGTTGTACTTATCATCTCTATTTTATAATATAAATTGACTTCATTATTTATTATTATTTTGTTATTTTATGTTGTTATTTTATATCATTTATATTTTTTAAATTATTATCAAATAAAATTTCAACCCTCTGTGTAATAACTTTGCAGTAAAAATGTATTCAGTATTTTATATTAAAGATTTTTTACTTTTAATATTTTTCTGTTCAAAAATATTGTTTTAAAAAATATTTTGATCGTTTCTTACTTCTCTCTATGTGTCCTCTCTCTCTCTCTCTCTCTATATATATATATATATATATATATATATATATATAACTAATAATAAATCTTAATTAGCCTTTTTGTGTCTGTCAGTGTGTTTTTATTTTGAATTCGGCTATTTTAATATTATTGAAAAAAAAGGTTCAAGAAATCAACATTTTTAAATAAAACCCCGCGACGTGTTAAAAAAGAAGTATTATTCACAATACAGTTTTGTTATTGTCTAAATTCAGTTTTGCAGATGAAATATTCTTTAATCCCACAAAACATTTCCTTTTCAAAACTGTTAATAAATGAATTAATAAATGTTTATTGATTATTTTCTATTCTTGCTTGTGTATCATCCGTAGAACGTTAAGATACAGAAAAAGCTGTACTTTAAATTATGTACTTGAGTGCTCTAACAATGATCGAATCAAAAGTGACTAATAATCATTTATTGAACATTTTCTATGATTAAAAAAATTATTTATAGTTTGTGCGATGAGAAAACAATTCATTTGTGAAAGAAGTATTATTCTCGATGAAAAAGGACAAAAAAATAGGTGAAGTTTCATAAACAGTTTATCATTATTTACAGTTTGTAACTGTTGATATTTTTTTACCCAATTTTGTCGATTTGACCATTTATCTATTAGATTGGTAGAAAAATAATTCCGGTATGTGAATCATTCAAATTCATAACAAAAACCGTAATTATTTTCCTACCAACTCAATAAAAGTTTCTATATAAAATAATCATTTTTCAAAACTTCGAAACTTCTTATGCGTTCTTGATTTATCAATCTTGTATGATTTGTAACTGAAAAATTAGAATAATAATCTTTACACTACGGTTCTGACACTGGCTAAATTTACTTTTATAGATGATTTCTTTTTCATTTTACAAATCCACACATTTTTACTATTCGTCAGCGACAAGGTACACAAAAAGATTTTTCTGCCTTTCTCTTCAGAAAAGATGATTGTCTCGCCATCGAAATGGGCACAAGCAACAATCAAAAATGATCATTAATGATTCATCGAATATATACTTCACCAGAAAAAAATTATAGTTTGTGAGATTAAAGAAGAATTCATTTATGAAACTAATCTTTACCTATTCGGATTTTATGAACAACTAGACTTATAAATTATTAATAATTTTGAATTCTATCTCAGATATAATTCTCAGCACTCGAATGTTTGATATCACGTAGTCAATACGTTCAACAGTACTAAATTGCTGTCAGTTACGTCATTCTTGTGTATTTAAAATTCCTTACAGTTTGATTAATCAAGCGTCATAGTTTCAAACGCATTTGGTATTGTTTATTGTTATTATTTTGTTTATGACGTCATGAACAGTGGTCTTCGGCCAATTCTAATAATTCAGAATTACGTCGTAGCAGTTAATATTTTTTGACGGTACTTGAAAGAAATTCAATTGATAAATCAACAAAGAGACTCGTCCTAAATCACATACAGGAACATTAATGTTTCTAGTAGTCTCTGCTTCAATTATGTAATCTGCACATGTTTTCATGTTCATTGATATACTTTTTTATAAAAAGAATAAAGTATAAAAGCACTTTTATACTTGCTAATATAATTTTTATATATACTTTTTAAAAGTTATTCGTACTATACGTTTACTGGTTGTTTGTAGAGCGAATGATGTAATAATTTGAATTTTACGAAAACTATATATATATATATATTACATTTACTTACCATTATATTCCTGAAAGCAGGAAGTTGTTTGTTAAACCCAGGAAAAAATAAATGCATTTTGTATTCCACTTATCTGTAATAAGAGAGTGAATACAGTTGTGTAAATAAACAGCTATTTCAAATGAATTTATATGGAGGTGTATCATATAAAGAAAACATCACATCATTTATGTAATGTAAATTTATGGTCTTATCATTTGAATGCTGTTATCTGTTATTATAAATAATCAATATATACATTGAATATATTTTGTTTATAAAAATTATGGTGTTTGGAACGGTATAAATAAAGTTTACTTTATTATATTTAAATATATTTCAATGTTTTTATATTTTCGTTCGTTGAATTTTAGTAGGAAACATCATATTTTATTCGTTTACATTTGTTAAATTCTGTATTTAACAATGCGAATTCGTATAAAATTAATAATTGGAAAATAACTTAAAAATGATATTTATTTCATTGTAATGTCTACAAGACATTTATATTGTTAAATTTCTTTTATTATATTATTTACTTACTGGTGATCTTAATATTGGTTTAGTTTTATTACCCTCCTCCCAATTAATATCGGTCCACTCTTAATACCGGTTGCTAACATGTTTGTTTAACATTTAAATGATATTCCCAAGCTCAGTTTATCATTCGGTACTTGATTATTTTAAGACCGTTATCATATTTCAATAATAAAAAATGTACATTAATCAATGTGTAATATTCTCAATTCATTGAAACTGAATTTTCTTCTATTAAGTACATATACATATTAATCAGTACAATTTTTGGAACTGTAGCTAAATTCAGTTTCACAAATGATTTTTTTATTCTTCAATAAAATACAAATGTATTCAATAACAGCAAACGATTTTTTATTATTGCTTATGCGCATTTTGATGGTGACGCCATTATTATCAGAGCGCTAGAGTACAGAAAAAAAATCTTGTATTGAAAAATCGATCATATATACGTGTGAATATAAAATGTGTAAATAAATGTGAATTATGCTTTAAATAATGCGAGTATTTTACGTTTATTGATTAAAAAGGTATTGGCATCACTGAAAGTTAATGATTGTGTGTTTTAATTCAATATTACATGAATAATTACAACCTCTGCAGGAACGACGTGTCTCGTAAATGGATAGAAACGTGTCGTTAGCGACACAGTCTATTAATTGTACATCGTCGTCCCACAAACAAGAAAAAACTTCAAATTCCGTATCACCGCTCGCCGAAAATCACGACAGAATGACACACTCTTCATCGAATTCAGCATCGTCGAACGCGCCCACGTCGAGTTTATCAGCAAGTGACAGTGCCGTTACCGAGAGTCATAAGAACGGAACCGGCGGCGATGAAGATTCAGGCGGTGGCGGCGAGGAAGGCGGCGTCGCGGGCGGAGGACGACAGAACACATCTGCGGGTACGTCTTCCGATGAGAGCGACATCGAAGATGATCTCGTATCTGCCATCCATTACAACACAATTACTTCATTGGCGGCCTTGAAGGATATGCTTCAGTTCGATGGAGAGGATAATTTAGAGTGCGGGACATTTTTCCAACATTATTTTTTAAAACACGTGAGTGCATTACCGTCTAGAAACGTGTGTTCGCCGTTTCCGTTCGTCGAGAAACGCCGTTTGTCTGAGTGTCGAGAGGAAGACGAGGACGAAGAGCAAAATGATGTACAGCCGCCACCCGCGACGCCTGGCAATTCGGCCGCGACGTCCGGTAGTGAAAAAAGTCTTTCTTCAACGTCTTCGTCTGTCCTGTCGAAACAGTCCGACGATAAAACAATACCTCAGTCGATATCTTCTACACAAGTACCTGTCGAAAGTAAAGTATTATCGGGACCTAAACATAAGTTCATAGTGACAAAAACTCAAACGCAGGGTCAGATCGCTCAGGCACTGAGACGGAGACCCTACAATCAAGCGTACACCGTGCATTTTCCAACGTCGGACTCGTCGCACAGGCCGTCCGTCCATTCGATCTTTAATCGCGGCTCGCCGTTACCCAGTCCACATTTGGACAAACATTTCTTCGACAGATCGCTCATCGAAATGAAATCGCTCGCGTCCAGCACGTCGAAGCTCGACGACTCGACCAATTACGATGACGTTTGGATCAAGAGAGACGACATGCACGCGACGAAAAAGAAAGTGAGTGAACAATTTCTTCTCTTTTCGTTGTTATTTTAATTATCTCTTTTGTAGACGACGTTTATTTTCGATGAAAAGAATCAGATATTTGGCAAACGAATTCATTTTAAAAAAAGAGTACCGCACACCTGTACTTCGGTGCCTGCTTATGTCATTTTTTTCGAATTCTTACACCCGTTTATCATTGTTTTTACACTGAATATTTTTAGACGCCCCGTAACAGTCTGCTTTTGTTCGAATGTTATTTTTAATGTTTTATTTTATTTTTTATTTTTTTTGCCGAAAGCAGCGATGAAAGATTGCAAAATGAATGTATTTGTTCTATGAATATTTTGGATTCATTAAAAGTTTGAACATCTGCAATGTGTTTGTCTTTTAATTAATATCTTAAATTTATTTAAAACACAAAGCATGTTTTAAAAAAGACTAGTTTTAAATATCTATGTGTCTGTTTTATTTTTAAGATAGATGAAGATGATATATGTATAATATATTATTTTGTAATATATTTAAAACAACGAATTTACAAAGGTATGTTTTTAAACTTGTCGAAAGTTCCGTTGTAATTGTTTAAGGATGTTCGTTTATACTTTTCAATTAATTATTTATCTGACATCTCACTAAAACTAATGATTCTACATCGTATATAATATCCAAGAACGAAACACGATTTATATAATTTATAGCAATATTTTTAATTATTTCTCTCTGCTTGTACATGAAATTCTATATAATTAATCAAAAAAATGACTCAGTGTAGAACAATTTATATATATATATATATTTATATATGTGTATATATATATATATATATATATATATATATATATATATATATATATATATATATATATATATATATGGGCTGCTTAACATGTTTAATGCCGCAGTGGACGCCAATACTCTTGAAAAGTTTTTTTAAACTGTCACATCGAATATCAATACCCGTTAAACTTGGAATATTTATTGCTTTTGCAATTTTCTGTATATTTTTCGAAGTACTTTCATAAAAGTGAATTAAAAATCCAATTAAGATTTTTCAAATAAAGATAAGTTTCGTTTTAGCACGCAACTTGTTGAATTAGTCGTATTTAATAATTTTTTTCATAATCGAAGATGGTGAATAATTATTTCTAACTGAGTAATTAATTTTAATGTACTCGTTTTTATCACTTGACGAGTTTTTGTTAGGGATGGTAATTTTATAGCCTAAACAAGAAAAAATATAGTATCTAGGAGAAATAATTAATGAAATAATTAATTATCATCAAATAAAACAGTTATGAGTACCTGCTAAAAACGGACGAATGATCATAGTAAGAAAAAATAAATGTCCTCATAGAAGAAAGTTTCAATTTTCAGTCTAAGTTTGTAACATCCTCTTTCGATAAAAATAAGTTTCGAATATTTCATGAAATTAAATCTTGATAAAGTTTTAAAGTTAGTCAAAGAACAGTACAAGAAAAAGAAATGATTAATTGTTCGTATGATTTTATATAGACTTACAATATATCCTGGTTTGATTAGGACTATCTCGGTTTCAAGCTACGTCTTGAATTTTATCATTTTGTCCCGGTGTATCATCTTGTACGCTTCTATTGTTTTTGATGAGAATTCATACACTTTTATGATTGATGTCTCTCTTACATTAATCTCTAGGAAAATAATTTCGGTGAAGCACAGCAACTTTTGTGGATAAAGAATAATGACATTAATTAAATTGAATCATTTGGAGAAAAAAACTAATGAAACAGTCGGAAATGTTGCAATAAACTTAGATAAATTTTTTGATAAAGTGGTGATTGCCACATTGAAAATAAATATAATTTATGAAGAGAAAAGAATTCATCTGTTCAAGAATTTTTTAAGGTTCAAAATATTTTTTATATTGAATCTAAGCCTAGTTTTGGAATACATTTTCTGCCTACCAGCCACTTCTTCCTTTCCTGCTGGAATTATACTCTCCATAATCAGTAATGTCTGGGCTAAACAAGTAGAGAGAATGACTGAATCCACAGTTCAAGCTATAATGTTGTATAAACATTTTTTTGCAAAAACAAAGAACAACGATCCATTCCTTAAAAAACATTACCTCAGAAGCAAGTATGAATGGTTTCAGTCAAACGATTGATTCATGTTTTAAACTCCAGTTTGGTTTCATTCCATTCAGTAAATAATCTCATTTTTTCTCCCTTTTTTGCATCGATTTGAAAAAAAAATGATATTCTAAACCCAAATATAAATGAATACTTCTCTTTTGCTCTACTTTTTTTATTTATTGACAACTAATTTCAATGCCATAGTCAACCGACAAAAACTCATTACGTGATTGTACAGTCACAGTTCATTAAGTTTATAGTTTAAGATTAATCTTTAAATTCATGTTCGTTCAGTGTTGAAATAATCATAGTGTGTCGAATATTGGACTGATTTATTTTTATATTCAGCAATACAGACGAGTGTCCTACAATCGTGCCACATTGTGATTTAGACAGACCATAAAATTATATTCTTTCCATAGAAGGGTTTATTATTACCTTGTATTATTTTTACCTTCAGTCATACTGGAATATTTTGATATTCTGGTTATTTTTTTTACACAGCAATGACGTATGTATAATTAAATATTAATAATATATTTTACACGCCACCCTATGAAACTATAATACGGCACGATATATCTTTTTCATCTCTGTACTACATTCGATGAAATTATATAAAGTACGATCATAATCAATGACCCTAATTATGTGACATACACACTTTTACATTGTGTTCATTCTTTGTTGTGCAGCACCACTTTTGTTATCAGTAATAAATTTTTATAGATGCTAATATAATGAGTTTATAGTTAATAATTTAGTTAGGTATTTAGTTAGTTTATAGTCAATAATTTGTTTACTTGTGAGTAATAAAGATGCGTATCTTTTTTGTTTGTATTAGAAATGTCTGACACATTTATTCTTTAATCATCTTTATATATATATATATATATATATATATATATATATATATATATATATACACACATACATATATATCTTCTGTAAATTTGTATAAATTGATCTGAAAAATTATATAGACTTAGATTCACAATAAAGTTTTAGCATTGCAACAAAATACTGATTCCACAAAGCACAATATTTTTTTCCTGATCTCAAATGTTCAATAATTGATTCAATAAATGATTTTTTGATTGTTATTTATGTGTATTTCGATGGTAATACTATGATTGTTTGAAAGCTGAGGTACCGAAAAAGCCAAATATAAAATATATAATATGATGATTTATTCACAAGAAAAAAATATTTTTACTTTTATATTTTGATCGGTTTTTTTAAAAAAAAATATTTTTCATTTTCTTATGTGTAACAAAAACAAAAAGTACGTGTACGGAAGGAAAATGAGGCCAAATGTTAAAAGTCAATGTTTAAGTGAAAATACAGTAACAAAAATTAAGAATGACATTATACAGATCTGATACTGTGGATAAATTTACTTTCACAGATAAATTCTTGTTCATCCTGCAAACTATAAGGTTTAAATAATTCCGGTTTTGGTTTTCTGAATTCTCACTTTAATTTCTTTTAATGAAAGTGTCATTTCATCGTGTTTACGTTAATATCATTTTAAGTGCATTTTCGGTTTGTATTTTGGTAACATCGACTTTAGTTTTATTATTAATTTTACTACAAATAGGAGTATTGGATTAAAGATGGAAAAGAAGCAAGAGCAATTTTTTGTATGAATTCAAAATGGGTGGAAGAGCAGCAGAAACTGCACGTAAACTAAACGATGCTTTTGTTGTGGGTACTGTTAACGAACGTACTAATCAATGGTGATTCCAAAAAAATTTTGCTGGAACGAGAACGAGTCTTGAAAATGAAGAAGGTCGCGGGCGTCTTTCTTCAGTTCATAACGACGAACTGAAAGCGTTAGTTGAATCAGAACCACGTACAGCAATTCGAAAGCTTACACAAAAGTTAGGCGATAGTCATTCAATATTTCTGAACCATTTAAGATAACTTAAATTGAAAAATGTATATGAATTTAAAGGTCATAAACCGTAATTATTTTTCTACCAACTTAATATTAAAACCCTTTTTTTCTGTGTCTTCGCCGTCTAATTGTGATAGTATAGTTATCAAAATGGATATAAACTATAATCAAAAATGATCAATTATTTATTGAACATTTTTAATCAGAAAAAATGTTTGTGTTTTATGGTAAGCGAAATATTCATTTATGTAAGTAAACTTATGGTACGCGATGCTTCATTAAAGGCATTATACTTAAAATACTATAATTACTTCAAATTTAACGGCGTTTGAAATATTAAAATATTTAATAATTTCATATGCTAATTTTGATTGTACAACTTTTCTATTTTTGGTTTGAAGATGACCCAATCGAAAATGCACATAAGCATTCAAAAGTAAATAGTAAACGATTATTGAAAATTTATTTGAAAATTTTTGTAATGTCTAGGATATTAATTTTAAAACGTACTCTAGTGCTGTTTTTCTAACATGTTTTTTTGAAAGTTTTCACTGTTTTTTATGGATATATTAATATGTGTAAATTCAAATGTATGACTTGACATTTTCGTATATAACGTCGAAGAGAAAATATGTAATTTAAGAATAAGTATTTGTCAATAAAACAAACAATTACTGCAATGAAGCAGAATAATGTATTAAATTAACGTTTACGCTATCAAACGCGATCACGTTTTATAAAATTGCTTCATTCGTGTAAACTTTTCACTTAATAATAGTAAGAAATTTGAAACGCATCCTGGACCTGCATCACATAATTGCACATTCGTTTTGTTTTTATTATACGGTAAGTGGATTAATTATCCCAGTAGATCGTGGATAAGTGACGGAATGTAATTCGATATCAGACAGTAGAATAAATATGACGGAATACGTTCGTTTTTTTTCCTGAGTCGTCTCTCTGTAAACTGGATAAACTGTAGTGGTGGCCGAGCCTGTTTCATAAATCATTCTTTTGTAGCGGACTTGTGTCGTAAATGCCAAGCAAGTGCTACAGGATCTATGACACAAATTAGCGATATTACAATATACACAAGTTTTGCGATATGAATACGAAATGAACTGTGTTTAATGAAAGAATGTTCTATTTTTATGTTTTTGTTTTTCTATTTTTTTTTTGTATAGTTAAAAGATTAGCCCTTTCAAAAATTTAAAATGAAGTCATAGAGAAAAAAAATTTTGCGAAAATAATAATGGTTTAGAGCAGAAATTCCCAAATTTATTTGGTCTACTGCGACCTTTTCAGAAAAAATACTCCATGCCCTCCCTGGAAATCTACCTTCTTTAAGCGAACGAACAGAAAGATGCAATGCCAAATTTGTGTCCTTTTATCTATCTATATTTCTACCTACGGAACATTGTAAAGAAATATGTTGTTGTAAATAAGACGCCGTGATGTTTAAATAATAAAATTATTTATTAAAATCAATCATAGTAACATTCGCATTACACACCGAAAGTTAAGATAACAAAGCATAATTAAAATAAAATTGCGAATAACATTAAAATTAGTCCTAGAAAATTTTCAAAATTTTCTTCTTTTTTACTTTATGCTTTCACCGTCACCTTATTTTTATTCAACGCCCTCCAAGTCTACTACCGTCCTCCTGGATCGCTCCCCCCTTCCAGGTGGTCGTATCGTCCACTTTGTGAAACACTGGTTTAAAGATATTTTTTTAAATTTTCAACCAGTATCTTCTCTAAATTTTTTTTTGAGAAAAATGTTACTAAGTAAATGAAGAATGTATTTTCATTTTCTTTATATTGTGTACACTTTCATATTAGAGTGTAGAAACATTATTTTTATTTTCTTTGCAAAACTTAAAATTTATTTTAATTGAACTGAAAATGATGTTACAAAAAGTCGAAGTCCTTTTTAAAATAAATCGATTATTTTTAATATAGAAAATTAATAAATAAAATTTAATTACTATTACAAAATATATAATTGTGTAATATGTTTAATGAATATAATTTGTACATCCCGATATGAATCTATTTTAATATCTCAAATTCGGTTTTTTTAATAACCGAATAACAACCTTTATTTGTTGATTTGAATAGCAGTATAAATCATCTCATCAGTTATTAATCTGATCGTTCATTTTTGTATTTAAATCATTATCGAAAAACAGTCTTGTATTACGAATCCTTCTTGTATTATAAAGTTCAGATTCAATCAGTGTAGTTTTTTGTATGTTTTCGAATCCTATTGTGTGTACATTTCGATCATCTGTAAACACGAGTCGATAGTAAACCGTAACAAAAAAAAATAATACATACAACATCTTGGAACTATTTTCAAATATCTCAAAGTATAATCCCTTCAATTTGTCAGTGTCACATTAAAGCTCGCTAGTAAGTCTTTTGAATTATGCCACTATTCATAAATAAGATTTCTGTAACTTTGGAACAGTGCTTGTGTTGTGGGTTGTAAATTTGCAATAAAATATGTATGATTTATTCAGTTAATTTTAGTTGACTTTATACGTTTTAGTTTATATATTGTAAACATTATTTATATAATATTAATTGTATAAGTCGAAGATTGATATTTTATCTAATGACACTTTTTTTAATAATGACTCGTTTGTATTTTATTCCATTTTGATATAATATATTGGTGATGTTTTTTATCATATTTCAGTATAAAGAAATGGATATATTTTATAATTTTACATATTATATTGTTGAAAAGACGAAAAAGTTGAAAAGTACTACTCAAAAGTTTAAGTAAACAATCTTAAGTCTCACAATTTTATATTACATAATTTAAAATGAATGTTGCCTCGAAAAGGAAATATGATTCTTTAATCAAATTTTAAATTCCGCAGTTAACTTTGGTATGTGTGGTGTATATATATATATATATATATATATATATATATATATATATATATATATATATATATATATATATATATATATATATATATATATATATTGCATGTTGTTTACTGAATTCATTATCACATTTTGTTTTATCTGCAATAAACTCATTCTTACATTTATTTTTTATACTAATACACATACATTTATGTATATATATATATATATATATATATATATATATATATATATATATATTATTATATTATGTAAATCAATAATATGTCGCAATTGCAGTAAACATATTTTATGGGTGTTAATTCGTATAAGTTAAAGTAATTCTAAATATTTGACTAATTTTACAAACTTTTTTTCAACTTTTTACATTGAATAAAATTTAAATAATTATTGTGTATTAAAAGAATTTTCAGTTTTTTTTGTTATTTTTGTATTATAAGTATTTTAAGAAAAGAGTATAATAATTGTATTGTATTATGATAGTGGATTTTCATTTTTTTTGAAAAAAGTAAACTATTAAAGAACTTTGTTTGCAAGTATTTTTTTTTGATAGAAATTGCAAAAATTGTAGAAAATTATAAAATTAGCTGATCATTTACATATGTACAATAACATGATTTAATTTTCTATATTTTTTTTTAATTTGCTACAATTTCTTCAAGTCTGTCATCGAATTCACATTTCAGTTTTGTTCAGGAAATTAATGTATTCGTTTGTATCTGATTGTGTATGAGTACATTTAGATATTCAGTCAAAATCTCTTTCATACATAGGAAGTGAATGTGTTTATTTTTTAAGACCGAGCAAAATATATCGAATTTCTTCCAAAAGAAATATACAGTTTAAAGAACATGCAAATGAGTATTCAGTTTGTCAGACAGTTTGAAATATCTCACTGTTGTCTTAACCAACATCACTATCAGTAAGTGTCTTGTATTCCATGTTTTATGTACATTATTTCATTTTTTATACATTTGAAGTTCAACTTAAACTTTGTCTACCTCTGTCGTACATCTAAATATTTTTTATTGCTTTATTTTTTAGTATCCATGGACATAAACAATAAGTATGTATGCTTTCGTGTCATCTAGTAATAAAAGAAAACAGTTTACGTACACATATGTATTGTTCTAAATGTTTTATGTAAACAAATTATTAACATTCTAAAAATAGATCACTGCGTGATACTCCTAATATGTTTTTTTTTTTGATTATTATACGTCCAATCAGATATTTTCCCCTCGTTTATAAGTGACAGTAAAATAGTTAAACATTTTGTCTGTCGACCGGCTGTTTTCCAAAGTAAGATTGTGTGTATCGTTTAGAATTCATGTAAATGAAGTAAACAATCACGCATACTCATATATCAATGGATCCTTTGTAGTCCATATTATAGCGTTGTAAACGTTACAGAATGATAAAAGCAACGTTTAGGTTAAATGTATAATTTTTTTCTGTTATCTACGTGGATAAAACAAATGGTATGGATTTATACTCGTATATTCATTGCTAGTTTTACTGTTGCTAGTTGTACTGCAAATATTTTATTTTAAAATATACAAAAGTGGAAAGTCATGGCTATTTTAACAAAAACGATTTCTGTATCTTGTGAAATAAAATGTATTTAACGACACACGCACATACACACACACACGCACACATAGACACACACACACACTTATATATATATATACATATATATATATATATATATATATATATATATATATATATATTCATATTCAATTTTTGTCCTGATAGTCTTCGTTTTTTTGGATTGTCTGTATTTGTAATAAATAATAAATCAATAACTCAATATATAATAAAATGGAATAAAGTGTTTGTATACATCTGTGATTTCGTTGATGCGTTATTTTGATGGTCTTCATTATTTTGGATCATTTGAGATCTGTTCTCTATTTTCAGATAAACTACCTAATAGTGATTTACCTGAAGAGAGTACATGTACCGAAACTAACAGTAGAGATTAGAAATTCAGGTGTCTCAAAAAGATAAAGACCTTTAGAACAACACATCAACGAGATCGCAGATGTAGCCACAAACAATTATTAGGTCGGCAGAAAAATAATTACAGTCTATGACCTTTAAATTCATAACAAAAACCCTAATTATTTTCCTACCGACCTAATATTTTGTTAAATTTTATTACAAATATTTTAAGAAAAAGTGTAAATAAGATACTTATTCAGTCAATTTTTGTAGTACTCCCACATCTACGTTCCATTCCGAAAAACGATTTTGAATTCTTCTTTGTCTGGAAAATTCTAATTTTTTTCTATAGCCTTCTCGTATACTTTTTAAATAAAACTTATTCCATAAACAGAATTTCGTTTCTTTGATATTCTAGGACTTTATCATTATTTTAAATATCATTCTTCTATTTACTTTTTGTTCTACATAACATACTCATCGCCATCGTCATTTACTCTGTGCTTTAAAAATACTTTCATGTGAAATACATTTTGAATTAACTTTGAAATACAAAGAATTCATTAAAAGTTATTTTGTTTTACTTGGTATATTCTACAATTTTATGTGTACTTTAAATCTCATTCTCCAACTTAAATTTTGGTTTTACATAACTTATTTCTTAGAAATCCACGTCGTTTCTTTAGAGATACATTTAATCTTTTCAAATATTTTGTTGTGAAATCCATTGGATTATATCCTTCTTTGGGAAATCATGCCATTATTAAATTTGTCTTACGATATTTTGCATTTTTAGTATCTCCCATTCTTGTGTAATGCCTTGATTCTTTTTTGCTATCTATGAATTTTTATTTTTGCTATACATTCATAGTTAACAATTATGTATAACTATTACGTTTCAGATAAACAGAACATTTCTCATTTGCATTTTTTCTAATTTCTTTAAAAAAGAGTAACTATTGGGATTAGAGTTCGACATGCATACGATCAGCTGCAATTTGAGAATACATAATGTTATTTTTTTTTCACAAATATTAGATTTTCATAAATATTCAGTGTTGAAAATATTGAATTATTACAAAGTATATATATATATATATATATATATATATATATTTATATATATATTTATATATATATATATATATATATATATACATTTATATATATATATATATATATATATATATATATATATATATATATATATATATATATATCCTTAAATAAAAATCATAAACAAAATTTATCTGTTCACTGGATCATCACAATTATAATTTCTTGAAATGTTTGTATTATTTATGTTTTATATTCCTTTATAAATAATTGTCTACATTAAAACATTTTCTCTGAGAAAATGTATAGAACTTTCTATTCTCTTGTTACCATATGTTACGTAATATAAGGTTCATATATAGTGAGCTGTGTTCATTTCTATCCTCTTTTACATGTAGAAGAAATAAAGATAGGTACACGTGTACATTTTCTATTGTTATTCGTTTCATACACGATCGCATGTAACTCGATCAAAGAAATGTGTACTTTTTACTAATAACACGATGCGTATTGCGCGTGACATTCGATCGACATTCGGTAACGTACTGTATTTGAGAAGTGTGAACTGAAAGTTGTGAAATCAAATTGAACATTCGATTAAGTGAAAATCGCACCGAAACCCGTTAATATCTGTAGTTAATCTTTGTGTTATATCCGTTTTATTTCATATTCGATTTCGAATAGGTTATCCTCGACCATGTGATGAACGTTTGTGATTCATAGACTTGTAATTAATAAGTAACGAAATGGTCGAGTGTGACGGAATAAAGGTACGGTTTAAAACAAAATTATTAATATTTTAAATATAAAAAAATGTATCTAATATGTATTTCCATCTTTTAATAATATGAATAGTTTTTTCAAGTTTTCTGATTTTTTAAAATCGAAAAAATGTTATCATATATTGTATACATGCACAACACCCTAGAAAATGTTAATTCTCAAACATATATATATATATATATATATATATATATATATATATATATATATATATATATATGATAGATAGATAGATAGATAGATAGACAGATATCAAAATTATAATTATACACTTCATTGTTAGGAACGAAATTAATTTGTAAAAACACTTTAAATAGCTCTAAAAATATTTTTTGATCAAATCTGAATGAACAATGAATAAAGACAAAGAAACGGAGTTAAAAATCGAGTTTTTGAAATAATTTAGATCTTTTTACGACGATATGATTAAATAACAGCAGATTCAGTTTTAAAATACATATCCAACTGGTAGATAGTAAACCAGCAATGTAGACTATATAATGACAACATTTTGCCAGAAAATGGTTTAAACGCCAGCCAGTCTTGATGCAATTAATTTTGAAATTTATATCCATAATCTATTATTAAAAATATCAATTTGAAAATAATAGTAATTTTATGTAGGCAGAGAACTATATATATATATATATATATATATATATATATATATATATATATATATATATATATATACATATGCGTATACGAGAGAGAGAAATAAAAAGTTCTCATATGAACGTATTGAATTATTAATATGATGCAAATTTAAAAAAACAAATTTGTTATATTAATCTTTCTGCAAATATATGTTAATCAATGTTTAAAACACTTAGAACTTAGAACACATAGAAATGATTAGAACTGAATATATTAGTATTAAATAAACACTCTTTTCATAAACAAGAATAAAATTAAAATTGTATTATTTTCATTTTATAATCTTGAATTATATATGTATTAATTATCTCGAAAAATGTAAATAATATGTAAAAAATATGTGAATACAAATAATATTAATTATTATGTTTAAAATGGGAAAAAAAATGTTTATATTAACGACTTAATATAACTGTATTGAATTTGTTAGAAACATTTTTTATAAACGTATATAATAGCAAATACAGTACAAATGAATGCAAAAGCTGAAATAAATATAAATAATGTCAAGAATAATATCAGCGATTAAAATTCTGCATCATTGCGGTAGTAATTCCGTAATTATTGCTGTCCTTATAAAACAAATTCTTGACGAATGATATATGTCGTACATTACAGTAATTTTTTATAACTGAGATTCTGATCTTCAAGAATAAATTATACATTAAATATCGTGTTTTCGTTTAATGCTATATTATTAGGAGAAATAATGAATTATGTGTTTTTTTCCAGTATTAATAAAAAGTGGTTTTTCGTAGCGAGAGTAATTAATATATATATATATATATATATATATATATATATATATATATATATATATATATGTCATCGAAACGGGATACAAGTGATTATTAAATCAATTCGTAGCACATTTTATATGAAAACAAATCAAACACTATTTCTGAATTGGTATCCATCTGATTTAAGTAAACGTTTTTACTTTTTTTAAGCACTGTGGTCTTGAAATTTGATATCAGTGTTTATATGCGAGATCTACTGAATATATATATATATATATATATATATATATATATATATATATAATATATATATATATATTATGTATATATATATATATATATATATATATAATATGTATATATATATATATATATATATATATATATATATATATATATATATATATATACTTTTTTCCAGTAGGGATGAAATTGTTTAATAGGTTATATTTCACAGATATCAAACTGACAGCTGTATTTTTGACATTTGTTAAATTTCGGCATTGCCATTTTTAGTTATGGCTTCGTATACAACAAAACAACTCATTGAAATAATACAATTGTATTATGAAAATGGTTGTTCTATAAAAAATTTTAATTCTCGACAAACTCGTTCATCTGAATCAACAATTCTTCGATTAATGAGTAAATTTGAAGAGACTGGATCGGTTAACGTTTCCAGCCCGCTGCCTTTTTAAGACTTCCCGTACTGGTGCAGTAAACTCGGTTGACCGCTAATATTTTTAATGAGAATTACTTTTTATGAAGGAGTAGAAGGATTTTTAATTAGTCGAACATCAAGGTCAATCCTTACACTAGCGATTAGTTTCAATAAGTATGTGTATTACAAGAAAATAAAGAAATATCATAAAAAATACCATGACAGATATTTGCAAATAAAAACACGTTGTTAACTGAGTTTACTGCATTGGAACGGGAGAGTTAAAGATAAAGAAACACCAACACGTGTGCGTAGTGCTCGTTCTGAAGAGAACATTGATTTGGTTCGTGAAAGTGTATCGGAAGAGCCAGGAAGGTCAATTCTACATTGTTCACAACAATTGGGCCTTTCACAGACGATCACATGCCGTAATTCACTTAAGGAGGTATTGCTGATGACTTATAAATTTCAATTAACACACCAATTGATTTATTGGTGGTGAAATTTTCAGGTCGCATTATTTCTAGAAATGGAGACATTAATTTGGTTACCGAGATCCTGCGATTAAACACCGTTGAACTACTTTCTTGGGGTCCCTTTAACGGACAAGTGCACGCCAGTACTCTTGAAACAATTCCTGACTTAAAGATAACATCCGAAGAGTAATTGATGAGATAAAGCTCCAGGTGTTGTTGTGTAGGGATGTTATTGGAAATTTTAACAAAAGAATGGTTACTTATAAGAAAGCACGCGGTGATCACTTACACGATATTATTTTTCATTTATTAATGGTACGTCCCTGACTATTATTTACAATAAAGAAACTTGAAATTTCAGCGCAAATTCTGGATTTTATTTTAAATTAAAAAAATGCGTCCTTTTTGGAAAATTCTCTCTCTCTATGTATATATATATATATATATATATATATATATATATATATATATATATATATATATATATATTATGTACGCATGTAGTATTTAAAATGTTATTGAATATTTGTAGTAGCAATGCAGGGCCATAGCATACAATGTTATGCTAATAAAATATTATAAATAACTTGGAGAAGATTTAGTAGCATCTTTAATGACTCACTAGTGAGCCATATGGGTTTAAAGATTAATAAGATGCATGAGTTTAATTCTTGATAATAATAATAGTCGCAAAATATTACTGTTATCATTATAATTCTCATATTTGATGATAAATTGTTGTATTAGTATTTGTTTCGATTCTAAAATGCATGTTTCATACATTTGTAATACTTTCTGTGACATATTTATCTCACCTGTTTTTTTTCATAGTTTTCTTGTTTTTTAGCTTTTAATCAATTATTGTTATAGTCAACTGTTTCGTTTGTCTTCTTATTCTTCTTGTAACAGAATATCCTCTTCGTTTCCATTTCATATATTTTATTCTTGTGGTAGTGTCTGCTACTTATATGTATTTTCGTTTTAATTTTATTATTCTGTGTTTGTTTATTATTTTATTTCTAAAATAAAACTTTCCTTGTACTGCACACAGTGACGATTCTATGAAAAGATGGGAGTTAATTTCCCCATATTTTTTTATAATGTTTAGAATATAAAATTGGTCGTAATTTTAATTCTAATGAATTATTTAAGAGCTTTCATGTATATATGTATATATATATATATAATTTTATATACTTGATGTGTATTTTTGGAAACGAAATAGTAAACAAAATATTTGAGGATCTATGTTTATATCCAATTTTTTATTACCGTTTCCAGGCCCACAGATGGGATTTGTATTTGAGTGTATACATATATATATATATATATATATATATATATATATATATATATATATATATATATATATATATATATCATTACATTTCCATTTCATTTCAGTGTTGAAAGTAGATCACTTCGGTTTTCACTTATTTTTTCAGCCTTATATTAGATCTTATAACATTAAATCTGTTTAATAATAAATTTATAAAAATAAAAGATTGTAGTGATTAGAAATGCGCTGTATTATATGATTGACGTTCAGTATTTAATGAGAAAATGTGCACATATTTGATATAAATGTCTACAAAGAAAAACAATTACAACAGTGTATTGTCAATAAATGGAAGCTTTTAGAAGATACGCAAATGAAAACACATTCGTTATATATATATATATATATATATATATATATATATATATATATATATATATATTCACGCTTCTTCGAATGGAATGTCTGATATTCGAATGAGAAGAAAATGGAACATGTCAATTCATTTATACGATATATAATTATCCACCTAAGACGAACAATGTCATATTGTCTAACTGAGATAAACAAATCGTCACAAACACTTACTGTAAACGACTTCTAAATTGAGAATAATTAACCGTTGACATAAAATTTCAAAACTAAAGTTCCGCAGAGGACAGATTGCTTCCCTGGAATTGCCACTTAATAGAATAGAACTTAACAGTTATTAATGCGTGCAGGCAACCAGATGACGAATTATTTAGTCATTGTCACATGGCGAGCAATATTTTTCAAGTGAGGTAATTTTTATGAATGAAATAATAACAGTGATCGTAGACTGAATCGTATCGGATTTCGTTCAACGAATCATGTGGTGTTCTTTTTTTTATTTAATTTCGTTTGTACTTAGAGCGGTCGCATGCAACTTTATATCATTGAACACAAAGCTATTGTACGTTACTTAGTTCGCTTAGTAACAGATACATTAATGTCGTATTGTGTTTTAGGATATGAAATATTTCAATACCGACGAGTTGCAAGTCATTGCAGTACAGTTATTTCATATTTGTGTACTCTTTGTGTATTTTAGTATGTGAATAATTTCATTTCTTTATTTATTAATTATAAAGCTTGCTTTTTGACAGTCATGTTTTATTTAACTGTATTCGACATAAAAATAAACACAACACGTATTCGGAATGCAGATAGAAATCAATATTTGACAACCAAGTAATAATCAAATTGTGTACTATTATTTTAAGTTTATTTATTGCTAATAAAGAGTAATGTTACATATCGAAAATTGGTTATTATTTGAAAATATTCGCAAATATTTTTGAACCGAAAACAAACAATGACGTATATAAATCTAATTATCTATATCATTATTTATTCATGACTACAAAAAAACTATTAACTACAAAATTATCAGTTAATAAAATAACCATCCAAAAACTATAATAAAAAGATCTTTATTTAATATTGTATATGTGTGAACAAGTGCTAATAATAATGAAGATGATGATATACGGTGTAGGAGGAACGAAATTTTGTCTGTATCTCTTTAGCTAAGTTAATCATAAACAATAAATCGTTTCTTGGCATTCGACGGGTCCTACAAACGTACAAAAAACAAATGCACGTTTTAAACTCACACTGAACAAGAACACATCACAGTAATATTATTTAATGTTGGTGGTCAAACAGGTCGCAATCTACAGCATCAGTTTTACTACCACATTTAATAACCAAACGTGCTTACGACTCGTGAAACTTGAAAATATATAACCGAAAATATATACGTCGAAAAGGCTAATATTTATTATACTATAAATTAATCTGAGACAATCTGAAAAAAAAGTTCCACAAAGGAATTATAAACGGTCGCGTACAAAGCGTCCCATTTCCTCCATCGAACTTTATTATATAATAAAAATGTCAACATGTCAACGGAACTGAAAAATATGTTACACAAACTACCGTGACCCACATTATCAAAAACTGTGGATATAAAAATAAACATATCGTTACGATTAAATTACAGAAACATGTGATTTGTTTGCGACGAGCGGAGACGCTTTTCTGTAAATGCGTGTGTGCCTACTTACACGATTATCTTTGTACCTTTTCACATCACTTGTTCAAAACACATTGATTATTAGATTTGCTTAAAAGAGATATTAACAAAACGATATTAACACGTCGGATACGATGTATCATATATGTTGTATTTATTTTTAGAAATAAGTATAAACGAACATCATGAGTGATGTTATAAATTCATTAGTACAGAATACGAAAAATAACACACGAGAAACACATGGTCTACAATGTTTGTACAGTTTTATATCACTGTATTATTAATCTGTATTGATTGATATGTTTCTAAACATGCACATAAATTAAAGAAGATAAAAATTTGTAATGAAATTAATAAATATTTTTAAAAGTAATTCTCACTCGTGCAGTTAAATATAGAAACTGATTCATAACATAGTTTTAGCATTCACTTATCTCACACACCGTAAACCTTTTTCTGATCAAGAATTTATATTGACTTATTGATTATTATCTCTGGTTGTTGTTTATGTGCATTTCAGTGATGATTCTATCATCTTCAGAACGCTAAGCACAGAAAAATCAAAGATATTAATCGTTCGTGGGATGAGTGAAAATTCATTGTGAAACAGATACTAAATTTTATTTAAATATTCTAAAAAAATTGTTTAATTGATCTTATTGTTTTTGATTTAATACTTATTACAATTTAACTATCACAAATTTCTTTCTAAATATCAATTGTTGAAATATTTCAATTTTTATAATCATTTTTAAAGTTCTTAATGGAAGGAAGTTCTTGTAAATGAGTATAAGTACCAGAAATAAGAAAAAAAACATTTAAATAAACGTCATATATCACAACAGTAATATATTGAAAAAGATTGAATACACTTGTATAGATATGATATTTGTTGCAATCAATTTATGTATTTAGTACTGTTTTATTTCTAAAAAATATATCAAACGTTATTAATTACTTGCTATTCGGGCACTTGAATTTATTATTATTCCTCTGATATTTCTTGAAAACAATTTAATAATTGTCTCAAGTTCGAAACGTTTGATTAAAATCGTTTATATAATTTCAATCAAGTTGTAGAATATGATAATTACATCTTCTTAATCTGATCATACATTGATCAAACTTTATACATTATCCCAGTCCTCAAACTTGAGCCAATTTCATTAAAATCAATGTACTGGCTTGAACTAGTAACTTGCATCTCGAACTATTAGTTCAGATTATTATAATATCGTTATAGTATAACATTGAATGTTTGCAAGGTCGTATGCATGGATTTATAATAAAACCGTGGTTCATCTTTAAAAATTATTTATATGTAAATTCGATTAAATAATAATATTTCTCAAAGTTTACATTTATAATGAGATTGTGAAAAATATCAAAGTGTTAATTATAATTGAATTTATTCGATTGATAACCAAGCATTAAAAATAAGAAGATTAAATCAATTAAGAGATTCGATTGTATGGAATCAAAAGATTGGATTTATAAAATAAATGTTTTGGTTTCCTACAGTCAAAAACAGATTATATTATATTTATTATAATTTGTTTCTGATCTGATAATAATTGCTTACTTGACAAATAATTAAAAATACAAGCAAAATACTTAAAATTAAAAACAGATTAAATAAATAGTTTAAAAAAATGTGCACGACTTAACTTTTACTTCGATTCAATATTTTTTACTTATTGAATTAAAAAATTATAAATCCATTCCAAACATTTATAAATCTGTAAAAGTTTAATAAAAACACACATTAATATCGCAATATATCAAGTGTTCTAACACTTATATCCTTTAAAAATGATTAACAGTCGAAAATGTGTTTAAAAATAAACTCACTTAAAAAGGTTTTACCTTGAAATGAGTCGAAAGTTTCGATTGAAATTTTTGAACGATGGCTTAATTTGTGATTTTTTAATGAATGGGAATCTTTTTTACTGTATTAATTTCGAATTGTTTTCGTATAGAATTGTACGCAATTTTTGCTTGTTTTTAACCGCAACAACTGATTTGTCTTGTTGTCCGATCAAGAGTTTTTTTTAAAAAAATTCCGTCTAACAATTTGTGGTTGATATATTATTTCATTTTTTGTGTTTTGCTTTCGACGAATAATTTGTGTATGAATCATGCAGTGTATGAACACATTTAAATTGAAATCATATCTTAGATTTTGTATTTAATTTTAGAAGTGTGTACACAGTCACCAATAAGTGGTACATTTGTAAAAGGATGCTCAAATAAGATGTAACGTACGATTATTTAAAGAATATAGAAGGTTGCACTGATAGTAAATAGTAGTTTGAAACAAAAATCTTTATGGTGATATTAAAACGGTTTTCTCTCTTTATTCACACAAAACTGTACTCTCTTTTCCTATTTAACAGATTGCAATTAAGTTCTGCGATTGTGGTTAAATTCACATTCACATAACAATTTGCCTCTTAATCCATAAATCACAATTTTTTTAAAAAAATGGTCGGGTGTTACTTGTGTAAATTTCCATGATCGTTAACCTGTTAGCTGTGTAGCCTTATTTTGAAAGGGTGTACCTTCATTGTGTCGCAAAAATGAAGGAATGACAAGTATACTCGTCAAACACAGAGTATATGCAACTGCTGTAAAATTGAATTAAATTGCAACGAAATGGTATTTGATTTTTGTGAAAAGTCAATAATTTGATTGCTCAGATTCATCTTCATGATGAGTGTATACTCATCATACACAGGTTAAAATGTAAAGTTCAGAAAAAATCATTAAAGATAAGATCATTTTAGATAAGAAAAAAATTGTGTAATTTGTGGAGTGAAAAATTCATTTCTGAATGAATGATAATTTGTTCTTGGATTCTTGAAACAGTTTCATCCGTTTTAGAAACTCTTGAATGTCTAAGTCATTTGTTATCATCCATTTTGTATCTCCAATTTTTAGTATTGAACCTGTTGTGCTCTTTAAAAATTCAAATATATGTGTCATAATCTTTTATCTTTAATGTATTTAAAAATAGAAGAGGTTTGGTTTCGTATTTTTTTTTTTTTAATTTTATCAACGGTTTCAGGTTGGTGTTAAATATTGTTGTTCAATTTTTGAATTGGATACCATTTAGAAAAATTATAATACAATAATATTTTGATTTTAACATGCTGGTACATAAGATGAGGGAACTGAATATTACTAAAAGTATGTTTGATAATTTTAGTATATGATTAATTAATTAGTTGTTCATTGCAAACAAATATATTTGAATATAGCTTGAATTTTATTTTAATTTCGTCAATAGTTTTCATATAATGTGATTTTATAATTTATTTCTATCCCTTTTCTAACATATTGTGAATTAAATGTGTATTTATTTTTATTCCTTATAAAATTACTTTTAAATTTACAAACCATTTGAATTTTTTAATATGGAAAATTATTTTTAACTGAAATTTATACTTTTTGAAACAAAAATCTTGAAATAACTATTTCATTAGATTTTTATTAGCAATACGTACGTTTATTATACTTTATTATTATTAATATTTGGATTTCTAATATATTTTAATTATGACCCATGATAAATAATTCCTTTCGATATTAATAACAGCTCCATCGTGTTTATGGCAGCAAAAAAGATACTTTAATGGAAATTCGATACCAGGAAAAGCGTAGTACATTAGATACCATTTTTCACGATTTAATCGACAACAAAAAACATTACTTAGGCCTTGAAGCAAGCGATATATTACACGCAAACTTAACGGCACGTCGTAATTGTGACGTTAAACGGGGAGCTTTGTTTCGATGGAATTTTATAGCTTCGCGTTCGCTCGATATCGACCTTGACACTTGAGAACTTTTGTCAGGTGCGTCAGTTGCTAAGGCTATTAGTGTAATCGTTTTGTGGTTACACGTCCATACGTGAATACGATTTCCGATGAATTACTGTTTACATTTCGTGTATTTTGAGAGTTCTTTACCACCCTGTCAAGGTTTTCATTGAATGTAAATGGAAAGAGAGGCGTCAGACGTATTGAAAGATTTCAAATTATTTTATTCGATTCATTTCTGTTGGCACGTGCGATTTTAATCTTTTGCTCAATAACAGTCTGTATTAAAAAAATCATGAAATATACACCTTTTATTGAAATATATTAAAAAAATGTTAACGCCTAATGTATACTCTGTTTCATTTATATTGATATGACATTATATTCTTTTGAGAAAAGGAACGAATTTATTGTAATTCGTTAAAAAATAACATATTTAGTAATTTAAAAATATATAATTTATAATTGTTGAAACATTAATAGTAATAGTCTGTGTTTTTTTTTTTTTGTAACTGTGAATTTGTAATTGTGAAGTACTAATATACAATATGGGATATTATACATTATTTGATGACATTGAATATTGATACAGTGTTGATTTTTTTATGATTATGGCATAATTGTGTAAATCTGAGACTTAGGATTCATGCTATTCGAGTATTGACTTTAGAGGATTTTATGATTCATAAAATAAAAATATTTTGATGTCACATATTATGGAACAGTTTTTCTAGTCTTCGATGGACACGTTGGATAAAAACGGTCCTATGAACAGCGAAAAATATCCAGCTTTGCTTTTCTATTTGATGCAGGAATTTAAAAATAAGTCTTAAGATTTCCGGAAAAATGATCAATATTTTGGTATATTTGCGACTCCATTTTCAGTAGACATAAATATGTTACCTGCCAATTTTTAAATGGAATGAATAGATCTGCAATCTGACATTCAACTTAAAGAAAATTTTCATCACGTCTCTTTACTGGACTTTGATAGGACCTATATTCCTACATCCAAATATCCCTCGGTTCACAATCACGCCCCATTCATGTCATTGCTTTTTGGCAGCATCTATATTTGTGAGCAATTATTTTCAAGGATGAAGCGCACTAAGAGTAAAATTAGAACCAAAATATCTGATGAGCACCTTGAGAACTCGACAAGAATCAACTACTTCCATCGAAGTAGATATTGATGCATTAGTTTCTCAAAAACAATGACAAATATCCCACTAGTTTTATGTTTCCCTCTTTTCTTTTACTTTTATAATAAACAATATTAAATAATTAAGTTTTATTATTAGGTTGGTGGAAAAATAATGGCGGTTTTTATCATTTGAAAACCATATAAAAACCGCAATTAACATTTCACGATTTCATTAACATCACTGTTTATTATAATACATTACAGATTACAAAACGAATAAGTAAAAAAAAGGCAAATTTAAAACTGTCTAACACAGTTCGAACATCCTGTTAACACCGTTCATCCCGTCGAAATTAAATACTAAATGTGTCACGAGTTATGAAACACGAACACTATTTAAGAAACGCTTTAGAATGTTCGAAAGTATTTTGTTTTTAAATATTTACAGGTCGCATTCTTTCTCATCGTATTTTCTTTTGTCGAAATGTGTTATTCGCTGTTTAAATTACAAAGTGTGAAAACTGCATAGCAACTACAAAAAAAAACATACTTGTAATTTTTTAAACACATACACGAAAAGAGGCGTCATGAAATTTCACACGTCTGTTTATTCACGTGAACAAAAAAAAATGTTATACTGTTTGTTCGTATTATTAAACATTTTTATGCAATAAGCCAATTGTTATTTCTTAAAATATATTTGTATCTTTAAGAATATATATATATATATATATATATATATATATATATATATATATATATATATATATATATCAATAACATTTCAGATGCAATCACACATAAGTCAATATTATTATTTACATGAGAAATAATCGCATTATGACTAACATGTATGAAAATATTTATATATTTTAAAGCTTTTCATTCTTATTAAATTGTCGTAATAAGGTGTCATCATTTATATATATATATATATATATATATATATATATATATATATATATATATATATATATATATATATATATATATATATATATGTGTGTGTGTGTGTATGTACGGTGTATGTATGTATGTATGTATGCAGTGACGCACTCAGGGGGACGGCCAAAGGGCTCTGCCCTCCTCCAAATAAATGTTTAATAAATGTTCATATATGTAGAATAGAATGAGGTAATTTTTCATTAGACATTTTAATGGAGATGTCTTTATCTTCAGAGAAATACAGATTCTCAGAAAAATGTCCAAGGTACTTCAAGTGTTTGATCAGAAATGTTCAATAAATGATTATTAATCATTTTTGATTGTTGCTTATGTGCATTTCGATGATAATTCTATTATCTTTAGAGCAAATATATATTGAAAAAATGTTAAAAAAATATTTTCCTGTGCCTTACCAAACTAAAGATGTTGGTATCATCATCTAAATGTGCATAAACAACAATTAAAATTTATTGAACCTTTTCGATCAGAGAAACACTTTTCATGAGGATTTTGTGGGATGAAAAATTATTCATTTGTATAACTGATACATTCTGGAGAATTAAAGCAATAAACAGTTAATAAAAATATTAATTAACTTTTATTTCTTACTGTGCTTGGTCAGATATTCAAGTATGTGTATTATTACTTCGTCTAAATAACGTTTTATTTATTTATACAATTCGACATTTTAATGACACACGATTCGTGAAGACAGAATAACTCGTTTTAAAATAATACTGAATCACAGAGATTTTGTTGATACATCTACTAATGAAAACCTGTCACTCGAATTATTTTTTATGTTCTGTCGTTGAAAACGGCAACTCTATTTGAAACATATCGTATTATTCAGATATGCTGCACTGATATTTTTTCAATAATCTGTTTTATTTATCAGCATGTACTTTCTTGTACAGTTCCGCATTCATTTCGAGAATGTTAACTAAAATGAATAAAAAAAATTATAAACGTATATGTAATTATACACAACCTACATGAAATCATGAATAACACATTGTACGTGTTGATATTTAATTACAAGTGTATTAATTACGTTCATAAATTCTCATAATGCGTTTTTTATTTATTTATCTGCACTTGGTTACAATCACATTTTTTATTAATGAGTTTCTTTATTTCTGCAATTCGAATGTTTGTTTGAAAACAAGTGTGTTTTCAGTAGTTGATTAATTGGTTTATAATTAAATAATTGAAATTATATACATTAATCAATCATACCGAATGTTTTAGTTTGAAATAAACAACAAATATTATAGTTGAAATTGTAACATTTTATGAAACGTTTATTAAAAATCATTTAATCAAGTTCCAGTTTCTTTTTCGTTTTGAAAAAAAGAAAAATATACTTTTTGGTTCTGCGGGCAAACTTTCACAAATGAATGTTTCACTTTCCTACAAACCACAGAAGTTTTTTTGATCAAAAATATTCAATAAATGATTATTGATCATTTTTTCTGTACATAATGCTGCGAGGATAATAGAATTTTTATTGAAATACGCATGAGTAACAAATAAAAATGATCGATAATCGTTTATTGAATATTTGTGATTTTGCAGGGGAGAATTCTGTGTAAATTTTTTTTAAAAAAATTTTTTGTATGTATTATTTTGTTTTGGTAGATTTTTATGATAGTAAATGTTCATTTTGGTATTAGAATTAAGATTCTTTCTCTCTCGCTGAATATATACCGTTTATGAATACGTATTGCAATTAATAATTAATCGAAATCGAATATTAAAAACACTACTAATTTATAAAATATTTTCTTAAAAATTCCATCAAAAACATTATGAAATATGGCCAAAGTTCAAGTATATTCACTAATTCTTTATCTATCTATGAAACGATTGTTTTGATCAAAACTACTCATGATAGTTTTGTTTTAAAATACATTAGACCTGTATTCTTTCAATGATATGATAAGATTTTATTATTAAATCCATATGATCATTAATATAATATTAAATACTTTAATTAATATCAATTATATACTCAGCTATATTTTAATATTGTAAATACAACTGAACACAGCCAAGTATTACACTTGCCACACAGTGTTTATGTTTAAAAAAATATTGATAATTGTAGATAATTGGTATATTTTTTTAAACTTTGCTTTATTCAGTGATATAAATATCACTTAAAATAAATTTTATTCATTATAACAGTAAATAGTTTGTTTATTTACAGTAAACGTTATGATTCTACTGTTTATTTTTATCTTACGGATTTCCTCAAACGATAATTTGCTTTGAAAATATTTACACTATTAAAACTAACATTCAAATGATTTAATAATTTTCAGATTTTTAAAATTATAAATGTATGGTAATATTCACGTGCTGAACAAAAAAATGATCAGAGATATTTTTATTAATTTTTTATATAAAGATTATGTATTGTGATATTTGTTTTTCTTTTTATGTATTTATGGTATTTGTCAAAATGATACAAGAAAATAAATAACCGCGTTAAAATATAATAAGGTCGACAGGTGTTCTCAGCACCAAATTAAATAACGGATGTATACTAAAAAATGAATTATATTGTTCGGAATTTGTTCATCGAAGTATACTCTTTTAATCGACGATAAGATTTGTATTGAAATACCCATCAGTATTTTTCATTTAGAGAAACTTGTTGAACAAATCACAAATTATATTGAGTTAGATTAAGTACAAACATTATTACATTTTTATTATTTATTAAATACTGTTTATTTGTTTATATTTTAAATTTATAGAAAAAATCAAAGAATGAACAACCCATAAATGTTATGAATAATTATTTTTTTGAATTTAATAATATTGATAATTTTTTTAAAAAAATATTTTATTCTTAAGTCCATACTGTTTTTTTTTCTATAGAAGTTTTTAATTTTGTAAATTTAATTTACCATGAATTATTTATTGTTGCTAAAAATGATTTTACATTTATTAAAGCTGAGAACAGAAGTTTTTTTTAGAATTAGAAGTAGATTGTCAGGTTAATAGTATCTGACTATTGTGATTTTGAAAGTGTCTTTATTCGTTATTATTTAGTTGTAAGCAATTAATTAATATTTATCGTTAAAATGTAAGTAAGTCAATCCTTCTGGTATTATTTTTAGACGTAAGATATATAAATAGTTTGTTCTGTATAAATTAATAATTTTATAAATGCTTCTTTTTTTAAATTGAAAATTTGAATAAAAAAATAACTAGCATTTATAAGGACTGGGAAGAAAGGTTTTATATGTCGGAATAGGTTTTAGATATCAAAAGAAGATATTATTTGTCAGTTCATTGTCTTCTATGAATTTTTGCATTGTTGATCTGTAAAATTTCACGGTACTAAACAAACAGAAGATCGAATTTATTTTCCACTAAAGTGTTGTTTCTCACTTATCTTATAGCTATATCCTTGTGTGTTTTGACTTTGTGCCATCTATTTACAGTCTTGAAAGATGTAACATGTGATAAAAAAGTAAATAAACGTATCATTTTTGAATACAAAAATGTTTTTAAGGGAATACACAAATGGAAAGAATTGACTCTTTCATAAATGAATGATATTTCAGAAACCACAAGAATTTCATGATAAAACTGTTTAATAATTGATTGTTCGATTTAAAATTGTGCTAGGATTTTTTGATCCATAACTTTTGTAGTGTTAAAATTCATTTCTGAAAGTTGATTTATTTTTATTACCTGTTACCATTGTGTTGTCACATTATATTCATTTCATAAATATATTTTTTACTCCACTTGAATCTACAAAAAAATGTTTAAATAAAAGTATTCAATAATTGATTATGAATCACTTTTGACTGTTGTTTATGCCCGTTAATAGCGATATCATCATCGTTAGAATATGCCATCATCGTATACAAAAACATTTCAAATTACAGAAAAATCTCAGATACTCTGAATATATTGTCAGCGTTATTATCGAAATATTCATAAGCAATAATTGAAAATTTTTGCTTATGAATTAGTCCACTGTTAAATTATCATTGTAATACATTATTTTGATTTTGATTGATTAAAATCTATAGAATCAAAAATACTTTTACAAATTAATTTTTCTCTGAACGTTCAGAAAAATCGTAAAATCTTACCAAATCTAATAGATTTTACTGTACTAAAAATCTAATAGATTTTTCTGTACTTCGACACTTTGAGGATGATGACATTGCTATCAAAATATGCATAAACAATAATCAAAAATGGTTAATAATTATTTATGGAACATTTTTGATCAGACATTTTTTGTGGTGTGTGGAGTGAGAGAACAAGTCATTCGTAAAAGTGAATTCCCCATTATCCCAAAATCATTTCTTAATCATTGACCTACTTTACAAAAAAAAATCATTATATCCGTAATGTTTATAATAAAAATAAACAACAAATATGTTTCTTTTTATGCTTAACTATGTATGTTTATTCCAAAATAGGTCACAAATCGGTTTAAATGTATGTGGTAATCTTACAAAATAATTACTGTGTAAATAAGTTCTGTATTCAAAACGATTTCGTCACATTAAACATCTAAAATTTAATATATTTAGTAATATTGCCGCTAAAATATTTAGAGCTGATATTCCACTGATAATTTTTCAATAAGACAGTAAGGAATGTCTGTATAGTTAATCAGTTGTTTTTTTTTCTAGTAAGAATTTAAAAATGTATTTTGTATGAAGTGTACATCACATATTATTTCCCATAAAATTGAAAGTAGGACATTCATCCTTAAAAAAAATACATAAATTGTCTTAATTAATAGTCATGCTTGTACATCAACGCTATTCAATTTCATACGAATAAAAACAATTTCACAGATGTTTGTGTTGGATGTATTTATTCGTAAATAAAATGATTAAATTTTTTAGTCTGTTAATTATTTATTATTTAGTTTATCGACACATGCAATGTATTTAATATATGACTTTTTAACTTTAGATTTATATACATTTCTAGTCAAGTATTTTATTACTTTAATCAGTATGTAAGTTTCTCACGTGTCATTTTATTTGTTTATAAAAAGTCATTATTTTTTATTTCAATGATTCTCTTTGAATATCTATATTTGTTTCAATTTTAATTTGCTGTGAACCAGAATGTATTTTTAATTTCTATTATATTTTTTTCAAATTTATTTATTTGAATATATTTTTTTTAATAGAATATTGTATGTATATGTGATGAACAGAAATAGTTGAAATAAATAGACTGAAATACAGAAATAGTAATTTATCATTCCTTGCTGTTTGAAGATGTCTGCATTATTCTTTGAATTGAAAAATAGTTGTAAAGTAACTCTTATAATACATAGTATAACAACAGTTGAAGCAAAAGATTCAATTTTAATTTTTTTGATTTTTTTCTCGGGAAATTTTTTATTCATATGTGAATTATTTTATCACACAAAAAAGATATAAAAAAATCTGATAATTTTTTTTATATTTTATTATTGAACATCATTAGTCCCAAAACCTTGTGGTTTGTTGGGTGATTAAATAATTAATTTGAGGAAATGAATTTAGTCATAGTGCCAGAACTGTATTGTGAAAAAATTTGTTTTTCTTTAATTAATTAATAATTCTAATATTTTTTTTGATTAATGTATAATTATTCAATAGTACTAGAGCATTGAACATAAAAACCTGTTATCAATTTTTAATTATTTAAATACTTCTCTCTCTCTTGATTTTCATAATTAGCAGTTTCTCTTCCACTATTGAAAGTAGACCTTATATCTTTGTCTATTTCTTTAAATTTTTCGTTTTTGCAATTCGGTTTCTAGTCTTTATTTTCTTGATACTTGAGCTATTTTTAAGTCAGGTTTATTTAAATTTTTTTCTACCGTTTTTCCATTGAATCTTATCTTTAATAAGTTTACCTGTTGTCAGACATCTTCGTTAAGTATTGTGTCCAATTATTATTTTATTTCTAGTATCATATCTTTTACTTACTTATATTACTCTTATTCGATTCGTTTTTTCTCTTATACAACAATTATATTTTCTATTTAGTGGCGGTACGTTATATTAAGTATCAGTTTTTATTTTCCTTTGATTTATTTTTTAGTAATTTATAATTTTTTTCGTAATCAATTTCCTCGAGTTAAATAAGTAGGATATACATGCCAAATACTTTCAATTTAATTTTCATATACATTTTGTCTTTTAATGAATGCTAAGTTATCTAAATTAGTCTCCCTTAGATATTTTTAAAATTCTCTCTCTCTCTCTCTCTCTCTCTCTCTATATATATATATATATATATATATATATATGTATATATTATGAATCGATTGCTTTCATAATTATTCAAGATCATTTCCTTCAAACAAGAATCATCTACGGTGACCATTCATATTACTGACCTTTTCATGTCGATTGATTTATATGATTAACCTCAACAAGACAACCTATTTGTTAGTATGTTTAACTATTTATGTATTTAAATACGAAATTAAGTACGGGAAAATAACACTTCTTCAATAAATTTGTAAATATGTTTTTATTTTTATGGGTTTTTATGAAAAATTGACATTTACAAATTTTACTTTTTTATGATACAATAACGTTTAGTAATAATAATCATATATATATATATATATATATATATATATATATATATATATTTATATATATATATATATATATGTTTGTTTACGTACAGGTACACATTTTTGTAAAAATAGATTTAGTGACGTATATGAAAATTTATTAAAGTGTATGTTTTCGCCATAAGTTTGTATTGATTTTGTATTAATAAAACGTTTAGTCTGGGTTTATATTTAAACAATGACATGTTCATTTATATATAGATGTATGATTTTAATAATTGTCTAAAAAAATCTACAGGCAAGCAAATTTAAGCATATTCAAAGGTTTTTTGCAATAGTTTTTTTCGTATTTTTCAATCTACTTATCGTTAATGAGCACAATGTTGTATTTTCTAGAACAATGGAATATTTTCTTGAAAATGTTTACTGGAATTTTTAATTTATGTAGAGGAAATATATCTGAGTTTTCAGTACGTTTGGCCAAGAAAAAATAATACAGTACCTTAAAATCGATGTTTAGTGATTTTCATATGCTATTTCTTGTATTGTTTCTTCTTGTATTCTTGTATCTGTCTATATATATATATATATATATATATATATATATATATATATATATATGAATTTTTATCTTTCTCTATGGTTTTTTAGTAAAATATGACCTTCTTTCCAATTCAAATCTTAAATATTTAATATATTTCTTTAAGAGTTTGATCTAGATTTTTGAATACATTGTTAATAATTTTATAAACTGATTAATTCATACATTAAGTTTTTAGTTCTGTCTGAAGCAAAATGAAACTCTTAAATGTTATTTATGTGATGAAGTATAAATAAAATAATAAAGTCAGAAGTTCAGAAATAAAACTTTATACGAATTGTTTTTTAATACCTTATTTACTCAGTTAAAAAAATATTCAGGTCAAGTTTGTATCATCTACATACATCATGTATGTGTATTCGTATGAAGCTTATATTTTATCCACTTCATCCAAACTGCTATATCTCTTAACGGTATACGCTTATATATATATATATATATATATATATATATATATATATATATATATATATATATATATATATACAAAGTATGAATATATATATAAAAAATAAGAAATATATATCCTACAACATCTGTAAGCCATTTGTATGTACAAGAAATATACAGTAATGTTGATGTCTTGTGCTGAAAGAAATGATTTTTTTTATGTACTTTACTTGCACCTACAAGTCGTTTAATGCATTTTAAAATAAACCAGAAGTGAAAATGATCTCATTTGGTGTGAAAATTACAAGGTTAGATGAAAGTAATTATTACTTCGTACAACAAAAATGAAAAAGTTGTAATTTGAATGCCAGCAGCGTGTAATTTTAACATAAATATACTTGCATACTTCGTAAATAAAATCTGGTGAAATGGAATTCAAATTTCTTATTTTTTTTAAAGATTTTAAAATGTAAATAACTTCTCTCCTATTTGTAAGATTCGTGTTGCAAGTAATTTCGTAATTGATTGATAATGAAGGTTGTGTGCTCATTTTAATTATTTGATTATAATTTCTAAGACGGTTTCTTTTGCCAAGAAATTAATAGAAGTGGATTAACGTTGAAACAAATTTAGTATACAGTTTTTTTTAAAAATGAGAAATAATGCTTTATTTTGTAGTATTTATATTTTCCAAGTGAATGATTTTATGTTAAACTGTTTCACTTCGCTGTACAATTCTGACTTTGTTCATTATTCAAATGCGTATATATTGTCTTCATTCATTTGAATATGGATATTTTCCTGAAAAAAAAACGACACATAGCATGTTATAAAATATATTTATAGACATTGAGATATTCAAGTATTTTGCGTAACATTTACTTACGAAACGACATAAAATGTCAACTTCTTTTCTTAGGTTATTGTACTTTGTTATGTTGTCATTAAAAAAAGGCTTGACAAAAAGGTTAGACAACGTTTTAAAGTAAATTCATGAAAATGTGTTTTACGATACGAAGAGAAAATCAGAAAAAGAATTTTCTCTTACGTTTTATGGCACGCAGAGAGCATTTTCCGTGCGAATTAATGAACATTCCGTACGTAATGATTCAAGAAATTTGCGGTGAGGTATTTCGTCTCGGACTTGTTTTTAATAAGTGTAATAAAATGAAAATATTTGAATATTCATTCTAAGCAGTCGGAGCAGTTATGTGTTAAGTTCATTTATTTATCGCCGTTCTCTTCTAAATAATATTTTTAATACTATTCATGTTGGAATATAATATAGACTATATATTTTTATGGTATTTTATTCATCCATTATATGTAAATTTAAATAAAAAATGAAGTGGAAGAATTAGTTTTTGTATATACATACATTCCGATGTAGCTTGTATTGAAATTAACATATAATCTAAAAATATATTAAATAAATATACAATTTTTCAATTAGCTGAAATGACAATATATGTTCAAACCAATTTCTCTTTCTATCAAAGGTCAGTTCTTTGCATTGTTATTAATAAAACGCAAACATTTTTTGTCTGAACTTAAAGCTTTTAGGATTGAAATTATTTTATGTACATTTATCAATTTTTAAGCTTTTAAGTGTCCAAGAAACTGGTAGTAGTTTGATCTGTTATTAATTTAAAGTTAAATACTTTTATATGTATCACCGTTCGTATCCCTTTTTTATACTCATTTATTTTCTTTAAAGATTTATTTTTATTTGTAAAAAAAATTGACAGAGCTTGATAAGTTGGTTAATTGTTTGTATTAATTAAATGTTCTAATGGACTGTTTTCTCTTTAATTTTGTATAATACTGTTCATTGCCTTCACTCATTATTTTAAAATTAGATGCATTAAGGATGTATTTACAATCGTACAGAATGGTATTTATAAAACTTTCAATCTAAAACTGTAGTTCAGAGTGGGAATGAAATCACTGAACAGAAAATAAATTAGTTACAGTCATTCAAAACAATAACTTGTTATTCTGTTAGTAGAAAATTTAAATATTCTGATGCATGTTTAATAAGTAAGAATCATGAATAAATAATGAAATAGAAAATAGAATTTATAAATAATAAAATATATATATTTTTTTTAAATAAAACATACAAACATGCCAGATAATTAGAATTTCTTCTATTGTTAAAGTACATAATTTTAATTCTTCGCTGTTAATTATGAAACAACGAACAAGTCTACTTAATATTTAATAAAACAGTATATCAAATTTATGAAATCAGCGAAATGTTTTCCAGTTTAGATCAGATTCGTCTCCATGTCAATCAGTTATTTAGAATAAAAATCATACAAATCATTGAATTCAAATAGAATTATTTACTTTTTTCATATATGCAGAATATTTTCAATAATTAATCAATTTCTTTTTGTTTCAGGTGAGTGTTCATAACTTGTTATCATTACGTTGATTCGTTGGTAAGTCTTTTGTTTGTCAGATCGTATTTAACAATAATTTTGGTTACGTTTTATCCATCCCATATCCAAAAAAATAGTTTTTTTAATTTCGAAAAATCTTTTTCACTTATTTTCAAATTTATTGTGTGAAATGTATAATGAAAATTATATATATATATATATATATATATATATATATATATATATATATATATATATGTATATATATATATATGTAGAAAAATTAAATTTTTTCCTAAAAGATTTTGTACTTTTCTTAAATGTTTTATTTGGTATATATATATATATATATATATATATATATATATATATATATATCAATATATAAAAAAATGTACAAAAGAATAGTTTTTTTTAAAAAAAAAATGTAGAGATTTTGTATTAAATTATTATCAACGAACATCCGAAGTTACACGAGAAATTATGATATTGATATCATAACAACTACAATTTTTTCCACGAACCTTGAAAGTGAGTGAATCTTGTTATCGTGTAGGTGTCTTCTTTTCTCTCATCGTTCCTCGGGGATGAAGCTGGCTGGATACTAACCTTTGTCTTCATGGTGTGTGCTGTCTGTGTATGAATACGGAACCTGATTCGTGGAATATGTGGGAAAACTCAAAAAACCCACATAACAATGATTACCAGTTTACGTCTCCCCTGGAGCATCCTCCTTCCATCCCATGCCCCTTTAGTGTCCTCGCCCGAACAACAACTACAATGAAATGTGTGACTATAAAACAACAACATCGCAGTACGTTTGCGAGAGAACGCATTTGCTAGCATTTAACAGCGAGAATGATTATATGGACATACTAATAAAACATACTGGGGGGCTTCACCCCCGGCTCGCTTCGCTCACCAACTCCCGGGCTTACTGCGCTCGCCCACTTCTCAATTATAAACCTGTAAATGCAACCGAATGGAACAATAAACATATTTTGTATACATACTAGTCTATATAATTATTATCATATATATATATATATATATATATATATATATATATATATATATATATATATATATATATATATAAGAAGATTATTTTTGTAATATTTAATTTTTTGTGGTTAAAGCTACAAAAAACTAAAGAGCACTCTAATATATATATATATATATATATTCTATTCTTTATTGAGATATACTACATTATTAATCTCGTATATATATATCACATTTCACACTACTTTTACAGGTTAGTAACAAACTTTAAACGTGACAGATAAAAAACTTAGCTACTCTACACTTTAATTATAATTCACGTACAATATTTTACTATATCTACATATTTATTTATTTATTTCTTATATTCTATTTTTAAACTATATTTTAATTTGCAGTCTTTTGAAGCAGTGCTTTAAAAATTTGACTAAATTGACCACAGGCACTGATTCTATAAATTCACTGATGCTAGTTTGATTGATATTGGGAAGTAAGCTTTCTCTTAATAGTTCCAGGCCTTTACAATCTTGAATATTGTTTATGAGCCCATGACAAAGTTTATATATTTTGTTTTATTTTTTTTTATTAATAGCCTCTGTTAATCCACTGCTGGATAAAGGCCTCTTCCATGATTTTCCATTTTGTTCGATTCAGTGCCTCTCTTTTCCACAGATTTCCAAGAAAGTTTTTAATATCCTTATCCCATCTCTTCATTGGTCTCTTTCTGGGTCTTTTTATATTTCTTGGTTCCCAGTCAATAAATCTTCGTCTATGATCGTCTGTTTGATCAAATCCTACTTCAGATTGTTCTAATTTGAGTGCTTTAGAAATTTTGCATATTTTCATTATATTTTCTTATTTTACACACACACACAGACACATACACACACACACAGACACATACACACACATATGTGTGTATATACATATATATATATATATATATATATATATATATATATATATATATATATATATTAATATTTATGATAACAAATCTTGTCCATAGGAACAGTAAACTTTCGTAATTCACATTATCAAAGTTCAACTGATAATTTAACCAAAACAGAATAAATTGATATGCAGAATTAATCAACTGATAATGCTTTATATGCATAATTGAAGCAGATAATTATCAGGGAATTATTTTATGAAATTGAAAATACAAAATATCAATATAATCTGTTCTTGATAAAGACCGACCGTTTTTAATTAGCTAAAATGTTTGAAACAGTATTTTTAAGTAATTTACAACTCTTATTTTAGGAACGCCTCGTATTAATAAAACTTGAACTATTATTATTTTGAAGCACATTCACGACGTTTTAATCTAACTTTTATCTAATCGGTGAAAAAACCTTCGAGTCAGTGCAATAAAATACATTTGCTTAGAAATGAAACTATTCTAAACTATAAAACATGTTTTTCTTTATTATTTTTTTAACGCCACTGACGTCAAAAGTGTTCACATATTTGTAGTCAGTATTATATGTATTTATAATATTGTTATCTGTTATAATAAACGTATTTTTAACTATTAACACTTAGTGATGCCTTACGAGGTAAATAGTTACAGTGCAAAAAAATACAAGCACGTAACGGTTTTACTACTAGTTTATTATTAACTCTAAATGGATTCACATTATTATGTTTAAAAAAGGCAATGAGTCTGAACTTGACATTGTGAATTCGTTTTAATAGTGTTTTAATGAGACATAAAAGAAATAAATAATATACTTTTATATAATTGTGTTATTTTTTTGAATGTATAAAATTTGTTATTTGTACAACGTAAAGGACTAGAGAACTCTTTATTATTCTACATTTATAACAAGAATGTGTATAAAAAAATATTTATATACTTGAAGCTTATTATATAGAACTTATTATTTATAAATTTTATCGTATTATCTTTCAAATTATTTATACTCTTTTCAATGAAAATCGTGTATGGCTTCAAGTATTAATTTAGAAGAACAAAGAATATTAAAAAAAAATGTAAAATTTTAAACGTGATGCGTTTATTAGCATTTTTGTCGGTGAAATATTATACTCGTATACTTTATTATACCAGTAGATGTATGTCATTGAAAAGTCTTTCAATGTTTTCACGTGTTATTGTCACAAATGTGTCATCTTCCGAAAATATTTCCCGTGAAAACTCCGCATTCCACGTCTGTAACTCTAAGTGTTTTTAAGCTTGAAACGATCACTTCTCTATTAATTTAGAAATATAACACGGGAGAGAGATTCGTGTGGATTTATTTTGTTCTAGCAATTTATAGTAGGTTGGTTACTTTGTTGTGCTTCGTTCAACCCGAGATATATGATTAGATCAGAGACAAGCCAAGTTAGATTAGATAGAAAAGCGTACATAGAACATGTTTTCATTCTGCCAAGAAAATGATTATCGGATAAAATAGATGTATGAAACGATGCTGTAATAATACTTTTCATTAACTAGACAGCAAATGAATTAGCAGTATCACTGAGTTTACACTTTTTTCAGTTTGTGAAACTTACTTATTCCTCTTTGTTCTAATAATGTTTTTTGAATTTTTTTTTTAATTATTTATGTTTTTCATTTCTATTTGTTACCATGGTTGTCCAAACATTTTCAATATATATTTTTTGCAGTTCTTGGTTTAAATTTTCTTTTTTATTTTATCAATATATTTGTACAAGTTGTATTTTTTTTATTATTCTTGTCTTGTTTGATTATATATTGTTTTTTTTTAAAAAAAATATTTAGTTATTCGTCGAGTTTGTATTTTCTGAATGAATCATTCAGTCAAATCATAAAATGTCAATTTTATATAAACTAATTAGTTTTCTAATGAAACTGTTTTTTTTCTCCATACTACCATTTTTTTTTGATCAATAATCGATTATCAATCATTACAATATTAATGCTATTTGTCTCAGAAGTACAGAAAAATTCTGTGAAATTAAAAAGTATAATAATAATTAGTTAAACAGAATACGTCTTACTTTGTATAGCAAATTATTTTCACAGTGGAGTAAAAAATATATAATGATTATTTTATAGTTGAAAATTGATGCATTGATTTGTGTCATAATAATCTTTAATATTTTTCATATTAATTTATTTTAAATTCATTAAACACACAGTATAATCTCAATTTGTACAATCACGTTTCATACTTGACAATTTAGCTGTCAACAAAAGTTGTGTATGAAGGTAGACATATCGAATTAAAATATAAATAATTATAACTTTATCATCTATTAATTATATTCTTTACTTTTATCTTCGATGATTAAGTTTCGAGTAGAGAGATTAAACTATTTATATGACTAAACACACCAACTATTTCTATCTAAAACAAACCAACTTAGCAATTTATTTTGAAAAACATATTTGGAAAAAAACAATCGTTGAAATATCGATCTGTGGCAATTGAAAGAGAAATAGAGGTAAATTCGAGGTCGTCATGGACATTCAAACAAAGTAGTGAATGAGAACATAAATAAATTATAATTTCTGTTTTGAATGTTTGTGACTTATTTATTATTATTATTTTATAAATAGATACACGGCACTAACGATTGTACAACTGTTTACTTATTTATAGATTCTGATGTATGTATGTAATTAAAAATTTCTAAGTAGATTACTTGCACATTATCACGTAGCCGGTCACTGTTATTAAAATGTCATTATTTTTCTAAAAAGAAATGCTGCACTGGTCGATTTTTTAACAGGACAATGGACGAATATACACGCGAACATGTCGTTTAATTATAAAATAACATGTTTATGTGTTTCGTTTTAAAGTTATATATATATATATATATATATATATATATATATATCAGGTGTACAAATTAATTCGGTGCCTTTTAAATAGAAATTGAATGATTATGGAAAAAGAGAATACATTTCAATCCTCAAAATATCCCCCATCATTTTGTATAATTTTTCTCTATCTGTCGGGAAACTGACGAACTTCTTGTCGAAAAAAAGATGGCAACTTTGAGTCGATGAAATCGTAACGCATTTTCGGACCTTTTCCACTGTTTTAGCATTGTTTGCATGTTTTTTGTGTCGTAAAAACTTCCTCCATAGTGGAACAAATCATTCACGTGGCTTCACACAGCATTTTTTTTCAACTGGACTGCGAAAAGTATTCAATGTCTAATATGCTGCTTTTCAGACGCCATCTGGTTCACTATTGTTTTGTGGGATTATCCTGACTGCTTGCTCAAGATATTTGTGTGTTTTAAATGTTAAGAGTGGTAGTTCAACGTCCGAAAACGACGAGACAATATTTTTATTTAACCTGTTAACTGTGTCGACATATTTTAAAAGTGTGTACCTGCATTGTGTTGCAAAAATGGAAGGGATGACGAAAATACTCATCAAACACAGAGTATACGCAGCTGCTGTAAAATTGAATTAAATTGTAATAAAATGGCATTTGATTTTTTTGAAAAATCAATAATTTTATTGCTCAAATTCATCTTTATGATGAGTATATTCGTCATTCTCATCGGAGAGATTAAAACAGAGTTATGATTGATTCATTTTAAAGGTAGAGAATTAAAAATTTTATACTTAATACATATATACATATACACATTATATATATATATATATATATATATACATATAACCATCTTCTAAATGAAAAAAGCAAGTAGTAATAAATAAGAAACTTTCTTTTTCGCATTGTTTACTTGTTAAAATCGAGCAGTATGAAAGATTAAGTACAGAAAGAGGCACGAAGGTGCTTAATATTTAAGCACGGAAAATTTCATCCATAAATATATAAAGATATAAGTTCTTCGAATATCTGAAGAAAAAAAAAGTGAATTCGTTCGGGGAAAATGATCTCGCCTGTTAAATATATCACGGAAAACAATTTCTACTGTCTAGTACAGATGTTCGACGAATGAAAAGAAAATATTCCCGCGGAGCTCATAAACCGCACAATAAATTATTAGAATAGTTATTTTGGGAATTGCCTTCAAGTTCCATGAATAACTTAACCTAATTCGAGAAAGTTCGTGCACAAACTATGAGATATACTCGTCGTTTTATTCGTTACTTTTATAGTTTATCTTCGGATTGTTTAATTCATTCACCGGTTAAAATATTTGTTTTTTACGATAGTCCTCTCCTTATAAATAATAAAAAAGGTTGGTTTAAAACGTTCCAAAAAATTTAATCGGGAATCTATATATATATATATATATATATATATATATATATATATATATATATATATATATATATATTACAGCTTAAATATGAGTATTTAACTTGACTATTTTTTATAAATAATTTGTTTTCAAAGTTCTTTATAGAAGAATAAGTTTTTTTATACCTTAATGATTTGAAAATGATGGAATCACATCATTGAAATGTGCATAAGAAACAAAAGCGATCAATGATCGATTACTGAATGTTTTTAATCAGAAAAAAATGTTTGGTTTGTGAGCTCTATAAAAAAAAAAACAAATTGCGAAAGTGAATTTATCTATTATATTGTGGTATTTATTACATTTTGAAAATAATACTCATTTGTAAACACTGTATTTAGTTTAACTTTATTTTATAGTAACAGTAAAGCACACTAATTGATAACACTTTTGCGTGTATCCTAGATGAGAACGTATAATCTTCTAATAGTCCATCTAATTAGATGAAAAAAATAAGTGCGTTGCGTAGTCGGCGTCTTTGCTGTAATTGCTTTGCATCTACTAGCAAACACTTTCACCGACATCGTGCTCATGCAATTTGTAATTAGCCTGTAGAATTTTCACGATACTATTTATGTAATTATGTAATTTGCTTTGAAGTACCAGCCGGCCGTATTTCGTACTCTGTATATATTTTTTCCATGTGAAATATAAACGTTCTTATGATATCTACTGCCGCATTTTAATTTAACTATTGCATATATATGCCAGTTCATCGACCTGTGTTGCAACAAGAATGTTAGTAAAGCGTGACGAACCTGTGGGATACACAGGAAAATATTTTATTTATTTACATGGTCAGTTTAGTTTGTGATTTATGTGTATGCGCTTGTTAAACTTCGATGTTATCATTCGAAACTGGGGAAAATCAATATTCACATAGTGACAACCGTGGAAATTATAAAAAATTCCGATTTTTTTGAAAATGTATTATGCAGGATTCATCATTAATAAATGATAACAATTGATAATTAAATGAGTGTTCTTATAACACATTCAGTCTCTTGCTTTATCGTTCTTTATTTCCATTAAAATATTTATTAATTCATCGGATGAATAAGTTCATAAATAAAATAATAAAGAGATGTTTTCAAATGTCACGATTACCATTTAACCGCTTGTTTGTTTTGTTGTTATTCGAGATTTATCTGAGGAAATTTTCCAGAAAACATTATGTCGTGTCTAATTGTTTAGCAGAATTTTTCAGATTAAAAACCTATTTACTATGCAGCTGTTAGTTTTATTTTCCATAAATGCGACATAAGTAATATTTTTATACGGAATAATTTAAAGAACGAGTGTATTGGAATGAAAAGAATAGAGAAGAATACATTATGATATGAGAAATATCGTAATGTATTTTTTTTTTATAAGTGTCAGGGAATTGGGGTTTAAATAACGAGACGTGTTTTTAAGTGAACTAAAGATTTATTAATATATAAAAATATGCAGATAAATAATGTATATATATATATATATATATATATATATATATATATATATATATATATATATATATATATATATAAAATACAGGGCACGAGCAAGTGGCGTGGTTGTTTGCTTGCTGCTATATATGGACTGACTGTTACCGGGTACACTGTTGCGTTGGTGAAGTACTTTATCTGTAGCATCAATCATCATATATGATAACAAATAACCATACCCTTCGTCATTTGACTTTGTACATTATCATTGATTTATTTTATTTATTTATATCGGTCTTTTACATCAATATTCTTCACAATAAAGAAAAAAGTATGTTCTTGTAACAATTAACAGCTGGAATAATATTTAAACAAACAATTATTTATCGATATTTTTATGAGACTAAATATTTATTACACATACATAAAAAAATAGTAATTAGTACGACGGTCGTCTGATAAGTATGTATGAAATTAAGTTAAACACCATTTTTCTTACAAATATCAATGAATTTACTACGTATTTAAAATTGGTGCAAATAATGAATATTCAATTAGATACACTTCTATTCTATGTATTCAAAGAATGGCTTTATAAATATATAGGTCGTTTGCGAAGTATGATAAAAAAAGCAAGTTAAACACCGTTCTTTTTGGAAAAAATCGATTTTATTTCTCAACATACTCTCCATTGAGGGCAATACACTTGGTTCAGTGAGTCTGCAAAATACGCATTGACGGCAGCGATGACATCCACATTCGACGAGAATTTCTTCCTACCGAGACAAATTTTTATGTTTGGGAAGAAGAAGAAGTCGCACTGGGTCAATTCCGGAGAATAAGGTGGATGAGGAATCAATTCGAAGCTTAATTCGTGCAATTTTGCCATTGCGACTGTCGATTTGTGGGATGGCACGTTGTCGTGGTGAAACAGAATTTTTTGTGCGTCAGTCTTGGCTGTTTTTGTTTCAGCTCTTGTTTCAAACGGTCCAATAATGTTATATAATAGGCTCCTGATATCGTTTCATCTTCCGTTAAGTAGTCTATCAGAATGCTTCTTTGGGAATCCCAAAAAACAGAGTTGAAGATATGATTGAAGAAGACGAAAGTCGAAACCCGTTGCAGAAGAAACAATTTTTCATGTAATCTACATGATTCATATAGAACAATGAACAACATGTAGACAGGGAAACAAGAATATAAAAAGTATAAAGTTTAGCCTTTTTATATTATACTGACTAATTTATTTTGGTTATTGGTTCAAATTTGATGTGTTATTTTTACGTATAAAAATTAATTTTTAGTTGTTGAAAAATCTTTATTGAATAACTTCTTCCCATTGATTAGACCAGATTTAAACTCTGTGATTTTAGTATGGTATAAGTAATGTATGTATAACAGCAATTCTTCGATAATTCATGCTTATACTTTTTGGGTCATTATTCAGTTTTAAAATATCTAGATATTTAAATGGATCCATAATTCTATTAATTATTTTTAATAATCTCATGCTCCATATACTTTCGTATTATTTTTAAATTATTATTTTTTTGAAAATTGAATACAAATTTTCTTCTTTCAAGTCTGGGTTAATTTTTACAGGAGTTACATTTTTTTGTTTTCCTCAATACTACAGAGATAGATTTAGATCATTCGCGAACCCAACACGATTCAAAAAATTTACAATCGAAAATATTTTTAAAATTTCTACTTGGCTGTTAAAGAATAAACATGGTAGAAAAATTTCAAGTCGCTTCTTGGAAATCGATTAAAGTATCTTGAGTGTTAAGTATATATTGATTGTAACTGTTAATGTAATTAAAGTATATTTGATAGAAACTAATAAAGATGCAAATATCACTTACCGATAAATTAATAACTTCAATTCAGTTTAAACGTACTTTATTCAAATGTGTTTATTGATATAATGGATTAATGAGATACGATTTGATAAAATGAAACAGGAACGTCCCGTTAAGTACGCACAATTTTTATCAGATGATAATTTGTCGCGTTGATATGAAAACTTTATTGAAACGTTTATCGTGTATGGCAATTCCATGACGGGACAAAGTCCGGTCTGAAAAATCACGCGACTTTTAATAACATTAGTGCAGCTGGTTTATTCGTATCACTTATTATTATTTTACATGTCTTTTATAGCGCGTCGATAAACTCTTTATAAACTCATAAATGTCACAATATTAATATATTGTATTAATTAGGTTTATTATGTTTATTAGAATTTATTTTATAATTTAGTAATATATTTATGATTTTCATTATTTAATAATTCTGTAAATAATCAATAAATGAATGAGCATCTGTCATGACAATTATATTTTAGTAATTTAGGAATTTATGCAATTCCATATTTGAAAATCAAATTAATCTTTAAGGAAATCTTAGATTTTTTTTATATTAAATTTTACAATTTGCGAGAAGATAAATTGAAGAGAACTTTTTTTACATATTCCTATTATTGTTACTTACTTGTTTATTTAGTTTCAAGTTTTTGATTTAATGTATTTATTTACTTTTGTTTTGTTTTATAATATAGATTGTGCTGGTGGGGTTCGTTCTTTTTGGTCAGCTGAGTGTTCTTTATTTCTAGTTTGAGCACGTGTGTCATTTTCAGGTAGATATCTCAGAGATTCTTATTAATAGTAGATGTTAGATGTGATTAGTAGAGACTGAGCTGATTGAAAAGGAGGAAGACCATTACAATAATTTATTAAAGGGATTCTGGGTTCAAAAACATACAATTCTAATTTTATAATATAGATTTCATGTTTGAAAATATTTGATTGTTATTTACAACGAGATTATATTGTCAAAAAACATGAATCTTCTAACTACCGAAAAAAATCAAAAACGTAAATGTGCAGAATGTTTGTATATTTACATGCAACTTTTTCATTTAAATATAAGAATTTACAGAATAATTTAAAGCACGTCTGACTACTTCATTGTGAGTTTTAAAATGACTTAAACATTTAATGAGATTTAAGAACAGATCAGAAGTGAAATGAAGAAGAAAAATGTGTCGATATGTTATATTATTTATTCTGATCTATACATTTTTAGATTTTAATTAGTTTTTTTTTAAAAAAAAGAAAAGTTCGTTGTAGGAATCAGTTTTGAAAGTGTAAACACTTCGATCATCCTTCATAGAGATTTATTGAAATGAGGTATTTACAAAAGGACCGAATTAATATCTGTTTGGTATAATTTTGAAATTTTTTTTTAATTTGAAATTGGGTTCAAATTTTTGATCATATACCGCGTGATTAAAATAAAAACTTTTTCGTTTACTTATTATCTTATGCATTTGATAGTAAATTTCTTAACTTTTATACAGAATAATTGTATAAAGTGATTTTTTATTTTTTTGTAATGAAACGTTTTAAAATATTCAAAATATTAAAAAATTAAAGTATACCTAATTTTTTATTGTCAATTAGATATTTTTATAATCTTGCTTGTTTAACAATTTTTGTTCGACTCAGTAAAATATATTTATATATTGCTTTTTGAAAATACCCGTTTGGAACTTATTAATTAAATTGTTTGAAAATACGATTTTTTGTATTAATTCTGGTGAATTTGATTTTTTTTTTATTTCCACGTAAACTAATAAGATATTTTTGTAAATACGCGTTGATCTTTCTGATATATTCTTGATTTTTGTACGATTGAATATTTGGTTAACATTTTTTCAATCAGTAATTTCTTCAATCTTGTATGTTTTTTTAAAAAAAAAATATACAAGAACTCGGTTATACCCCAGTATTAAATTTATAAACAATATTTAAGTATAGTACAAAATATACTATATTTTATTTTCAAGAAATTTGAATCTTCTGACTACTGAAAAAAACATGAAAACAAATGTACAGACTGTTTATATATTTACATTTATTTACTACTTAATTGTATTTTTTATTCAATAAGTCAACGGTGATGTATGTCTACTTGAAAATCTTCGCCAGTGTCAAAACAGACTTGTTTTAAATCTTTTTTTCATTCAGTAGGAGTTCATTGAATATTTTGACTCTATGTATCTGCCGCGTTTCTAAAAAAGGTAAAACTTTTTTTCGAGACATGCATTCTTTAAATCAGATAAGTAAAATACAATTCTTTGATGTTTATATCGTTTTGAATTAAAAATATTTCATTCACGTTTGCTCACATGTTTTATATTCAACAGTGCATATATTTATATAACATGTCCGTCCGTGTATTTATTTATGTACTTTATATATATATATATATATATATATATATATATATATATATATATATATATGTATACATATATGTATATATGTTTGTATATTTGATTAAAGATATATTCAAAATAATAATGATGTTTACGTCACGTCCACGCACAACAAAATATGGACGTGACCGTCGTGCAATTCTAATCTGTATTCTGAAGAAATTACGATTCCATTCTTGGAATGTGCAAGCAGAATGTGTGTCGCCGTATATGATATCGCATCGTATTAGCGTGAAAATTTTCCTAAGGCACTTCTCATGTATTAACGACGATAAATATTTGTCTTTAATGCAAGATTGTGTTCAGACTGACCAGTTGAAGATATCAGTTACACATTTTTATCAATTATGTGTTTACTGTTTTGTTGTAAGCATATCTGTTTGTGAAATTATGTTTCAGCTTTATCGGCGAACTGGTTCATTTATTGCATTATAAATAACGTTGTTTTCGTTTTATTATATACATACATTATATATATATATATATATATAATACTTATAGCGGTAGATTTGAGTCAATGCGGCTGATAGTAAAAAGATGTCTTCTATGTAGACATTAATATCGGTCAATTTACCAGGATTTTTTGTTAGGAAGAGTGCAAGGTATGAAAATTAAAAAAAAATTTGATTTTCCTTGAAATAGTTTCAGTGAAAGAACACTTTTCTCTGTCTCACAAGCCAGAAAAAAATTTTTTTTGTTAAAACAGCAGAATAATTATTGATCATTTTTGATTATTGCTTATGCACATTTTGACGGAGGTGTAGTTATTCTCAAAGCGCTAAGGTGTAGAAAAAATCTGAATTTAATCAGTTAACCGTTTAATTATTTAAAGTTGTTAACTAGTTTGTATATTTTTGACGTCTGTTAAATTATAATAACGTGTATAGATTTTATATTCATTTGTTATATAAAATTATACAGTAAGAAATTTGTATGTGTCATAATATTACATATTTTCAATTAATTAATGGCTAAGAGTTATAAAATGTCTTTATTTTTGGATCCATACAAAGTTTAGATCATTTTAAACATATGCTCGTACAGGATACTATTATTCTAAGCTATAGTCGTTTTTTTTATATCATTGATTGGTAAATTGTGCTAAGATTTTCACATATGAATTTTCTACTCGTCACACAAATCGAAAAAAAAGTGTGATGAAAATAACACCATAATTGATTATTGATCATTTTTGATTATTTCTTATGTGTATTTCAACGAAGTAGCCAATATTCGCAAACAAATTTGAATTTAACTACAGTACAAAAAAAAACCTGTGTTTTATTTACTATTTAAGGAATTCGCCGAATTATTAAATTGTAAAGATATCTTCATTTAGCATTAATTCATTATAGTACAGGAATACACCGATTTATGGCGGGGTTACGTTCCCAAAAATTGCGAGTCAACTTGAAACGACTTAAATCGGACCAAATTATACATACGAGTATACCAAGCAAAATGTAAGTCACATAGTTTGGAATAATGTATGGATGATACGGAATTGTGTATATTTTATGGCACTGATGTAAATGTACGTTCAAATGTAGTAAATTTGGATTTTTTTAATTCCATTAAGTGAGGCAAGTGTGAAACAAAGTCGTTAATATCCAGTCGAGGTGGGAATTTTTTTACAACTTAAGTGTGAAACGATTTTAAACAGTGTCTTAAATCAGGGTATCCCCTATACTTTTTTTATATGTAATCATCATTTCTTGTTTTCTGATGATCCAGTGCTGCATAAAAGCTATTTATAATTTCTTTCAGTTTGAGAAATGAAGTGAAATTCCCTTGTCAATATATTTCTAAAATATTTTCTGATATTCTTATCTTTTTTTATAGACCGTTTTCTTCGTTTCATAATTAATAAAGTATCCGTTGAGAAAAAAAATGATGTTCCTTTTGTGAATGTGAATTTTTAAGTACAGTGTCAGATCTGTGTCGGGCTTATGTATTACTAGAAATGAACGTTTTTGTTTCTGAATTAAATTTAAAAATCTGTTTACGGTTTTTAACCTGAAAAATAATATACATTGTAAAAACTATTAGTGTGTGTTGATAATTGGAAGTAAATGTATTTTATTTATTTTTTTATAAATAAAATGATGAGTGAATGTTTGTGGATTAATATAAATTTATTATGAATTCACTGTCCTTAATTGTTTTTTCATTTTAATTTCCAAAATGACATTTCGTTGTGTCTAAGCGTATCAATGAAATTTTAGCTGTGTGAATCGTACCGTATCGCTTACTGTTGATGCCCTGCTTTTCACGCGCCAGAATGCGTTGTACGCTGTCATTCGATGTCATAACCACGTGTATGCTGTCCTCTTCGTCTAACGCACGCGCACTAGATAGCGTTATGAACGTCAACAGTTCACTACTCGATCGCTAGATGGAAAGCAGCATTTAACGACATCTGTTATGCTTTCCTCGAATGACGGTCATGCTCTCCTGTAATTTATTTCTTGGATATGAGATCACATAATTTGTCGCCACAGTTGTATTTTCCGAACGATTACAATTTGCATATATTAATCAGATGGTTGTGATAAGGACGAGTGCTAACGAGACATTCGAAATTGAGCTCTTTAACACTGAGAAGTGTACGAAAAGATTTATAAATTCATGTACATAACATTTATTTTATTTTTATGAGGTTGCATGTTATATCAACTTTCTGTTTGAACCGATTACCCACACATGTATACCCACACGTCTCTTTTTAAATTGATCAGAAGATAGTATTTCTTTTTTTGAATAAATTGTTTTTGATTTCTATCTTTTTACACTAGAGTAACTTTTTAACCGAGAATAGATTTCATTTTTATTTCATTAAAGCTAACGTGTTTAAAAGTAGTTACTTATCTAATTAAAAATTATTAACAATATATAACTTAAGTTATAAAATTGGATGTATTGTCAAACGTTTCAAAAATATTTGAAACATTTTTGATGTTATCATTATTATATATTTATAAATCCATATAATATATATGTAAATATAAATTGGGTAGTTTAAGTGCGGTGTTCGAAATGATATTGACATACTTGGCATATATACGAGTAGTTTATGGATAGGCCTTATACAGCAATAAATCGATCAAATGTTATTTATATATATATATATATATATATATATATATATATATATATATATATATATATACTTATATGTTACATATATACCACTTATATATATATATATATATATATATATATATATATATATATATATATATATAAAAGTGGGTATGCATGACATCAAGAGATTCTAAAAATAGAGTGATTGCCCACACTTAAAAGGCTTTCCTTTTACCTCGATACATCATTAATCATTGGAAATTTCGTGTACTTGTTTAATTAAAATCGTTCAATATATCCGGAACATAGGATTTATCTGTCAAATGATTTCATTCTTTGTAATTTCTTTCTTTAATAGGGGTTTTTCTTTGATGTCAATACAAACACGAAGAAAAATGATCGTTGATATTATTTTTGGTTATACATTTTATTTTTTCACAGATGTTTTTCGGTGTTAATTAAGATACCTGTTAGTATACATTTTTTCACATATGCAACATGTCTAAAGGTGATTTTCCATACTGTTTACATTTTTATACCTTTATTAATTGTAATTTAATTATAATTTTTGTAGATTGGAATTACATGTTAATTATATTCTTTTCATGCTTTATGTAGGTAAAATGATTAAAAAAATTTTTTTTTATTAAGTTGTACAATAACTAGATATTATTCGTAGTGTTTAATTTCAAATAATCAATCCAGTGTTTACTGTTTAGTTTCTTTATTATTTTTTAACCTGGAAGTCTTTTTGTATTATTTTTTATATATTGTTATTATTTTTTAACCTGGAAGTATATTTTAAGTCACTTTTCATTCATGAAAAAGTGCTAATTCTCTTCATTGATATCTGTATTACTACTATTACATTTATATGAAAATATGGAAGATATTTTTTCCTCGTGTATACTGTAATGTCATTTTTAGTGTATTCTACGTTGACCGGTTCAGACTTTAAGACATTTTGTTACAATTTTGATTATGAAACTGCTTAAAATCGACGACAGAATACAGCAACAGTGATGTAACGGTGAAAATTGAAATGAATCAATACAGTATCAAGTTTGACAGCAAATAATTATAATTTTCTAAAAAAAATATTAATATATTTTCCTTCTTTATTTTTGCAGTTAAATGTAAAAGTATCGTAATAGATTATTAACTATTTTTATAGTGTAATAAAAAAATAATTTCTAAATTTAATAAAGATTTTGGAAACGTGGCTTTTACAAATGAATGTTTTTAAGAAAATACCGAAAATCATGTAGCAGAGAATTCAGCGAAAACCTCTGCACATAATAAATCATTTGCCGTTTTTAGTACTTTTTCTGTCACTGTGTGTAGTTTTGATGCTTAAACATTAATAAAGGAACGTAGACGCTTCCATTAAAACAAGAAATAGATTAAGAAATCCAGAAAATTTTCATTAAAATTTCAAACGGTACATCCTGTTTTTTCTTTAAAAATTTTTTTATTAGAAAAATACAAATTTAATTGTGTCAATAAATGCGATGAATTATATCGTGGAACGATATCTGTTTGGTTGTATTATATACAGAGATGGCTTAGTGGTATTTTAATGTGAAAATATATGATTTTAGATGATTTGGTCAAATTTTAATTAATCATATCCTTTAGAAACACTTTATCGACTTTTAAAATTTTCACCAAATATCTATAGATTCGGTATATTTTCTTTTCTTTTTTTTTAAAAAAAAATACTGAAGAATATAAGTTTTCACAAAAATTTAAAAATTTATGATAAATGAAATTGCAGAAAGTAGCACTGGTTTTGTATATACAGTGATAACTCAGTGACCTTTTGAAAAGAACTGATCTGTGTTTTTTTATCTATGAGTATTTTTAAGAAAATATCAAAAGTCATGCAGTGGACGATTTATTGATCAGAAAAAAATCACCAGTTCAACTGCAAAGAGCCAGCAAAGAATATAATTTATGTGTCATATACAAATAGAAACCCACGCGATAAGTACAGAAAACTATATACAAGGATATTTAGAGCCGCCTACATCTAGAGAAATGTTACATAAAAATGAATAACGCGCAATGAACAAAAGTATATATTATTTAGAGCAAATAATAAATTCGAAAAATGTGTCATACGACTAAACTTACTCTAGAATACGATGTAAATTATTTCCAAGCACGTATAGGAATGAGTTCTTTTTTTATCTGACAAACGACATAAAAAAATTGTGGTCGAAAATGTTCAATAAATGATTATTTTGAGTATGTTTAATTTTTGCTTATGCATATTTCAATGATGATGCAATCATCCTCAAGGTCCAAAGTGCAGAAAAAATATATGAGCTCTGAGATGGTTGCATCGCTATCAGAATGTACATAATTAATAATCAATCACCATTTATTTATTGAAAATTTTTGATAAGATTATTTTATGGGTTGTGTGCTGAAAAATAGGAGTTCATTTGTGAAACTGAATTTAGGGAAAGTTTTAAAATTGTATTTTCACATGTATGAATGGGTTGTAAGTGGTAGCTGAATAAAGTTCATTCATCTGTGTTTTTGTGAATCATATAGTTGGGAATGATTACAATGCTAATTTATATAGCTAGTGAGTTTTAAAGAAATAAGAAGATATTTAGTTTCAATACCATTCTTAACAAATCTTTTGAAACTGAATCTATTTATTTCCGTCAAAAAACTGTAAATGTCTAAATACTTAAATTGATTTGACTGTCATACGAATTAAGCGAATGTCTTCAATAGAATCACACAAAATTAAAAATAACTCATGAACTCTTTACTATACATATATACAACTCTGACCGTACGTTTGTAGGATAGACCTACACCAATATTTGCGTTGTTCCATTCATTCATTCATAATTTCGTGCGGTCGATGCTTCGTGCCGGTCGATACGGACTGGCGTCGGCGTGACGACCGTTCTTTCTTCTTCTGCGTTTGACAACGTGCATTCGAATGGTGGTGGTGTTCTAGGGCGTCTTTCGTACGTCCCTTTATTATTGCATACTTTCACGTTAGCCCTTCAATTTTACTACCGTTACGTATTAACCTAAATATTTTACGAGCGATCATATAAAATATGCAAAGTTATCTGACTGGAAATTTACGGGTACAGAATATAGTCGATCTGAAAAATGTCATTCTTCTACAATCGTATACCACCATACAATACACACACATACACACACACACACACATATATATATATATATATATGTATATATATGTGTATATATATATATATATATATATATATATATATATATATATATATATATACGAGTATATATAACGATTCATAATTAATAAATAATTGTACGATACATGTAAATTAATATGTAAATTGTCTTTTTCTATTATTATTTGTCGTTTTTTATTGTGTTACATACAAAAAGAATATTTCTGTGGTAATTACAATATTTTATAATTCAAGTTATGTCGTTTTTCGACTACAAGAATAAATATTGTACCATCACATCATCAAAAAAGTCTATAAATAGCTGATAAAATGTTATAAAAGTACAAAAATGAAAAGAAATCTTCAAATTAATTCTTTTAAACGGTACTCATATTAATATTGCTGTATAATGAATAATTTACAAAAACCATAATGAATATTCTTATTTAACTTGTGCAGAGTAACAAAAATGACTTTCAATGATTATAGAAATAGTCTCCGTAATGTATTTTTTTTATTATAATATTAATTATAAGTATACCTGCTTAACAGATACTGCAGTATCTGGAATAAACGCTTTATTTTTAAATGCATTCGTTTTCAATCACAGTTTAATTTTTTCTAATTATAGTTGAATTTATTTTTACAAATGAACTTTTCACTGATCTACAAAAAAATTTCATAATAATAAATTTTGTTTAAAACGGTCGGAAAACGCTAGGAAAGAAAAAAATATAATGGTTCTGTGACATATGTTCCAGGAGTCTTGTTCTTCAGCTTCGAGAATGTTAAAAAAAATCGTAGTTTAGCCGAATCTAAATTGTATATTTAATTATTGATGCTCGAGCTTATATTTTATTGAAATAAATTTAAAACTATTAATTGTACTAAATATGAAATGTAAATTCATTTTCGGTCCTGTATCTCCATACCAAGAAAAATCCACATTCACTATCTATTATTTATTTAAAAACAAAAATCATTTTCAGTACTTCTCATGGTCCTAGTTGTTCTCTTAACCTGTTAGCTGTGTATGACGAGTATAATCGTCATGAAAATTAATTTGAGCAATAATATTATTGTTTTTTTTTAAAAAAAAATCAAATGCCATTTAGTTACAATTTAATTCAATTTTACATCAACTACATATACTCTGTGTTTGACGAGTATACTTGTCATCCCTTCATTCGGCAACACAAGAGTTTTCGTAAATTATAAAGTTTATATTATTCTTAGCATTCATAAAAGGGGTTTAAATATTATCTCTATTTAATATGTACACAGAATTGTATATTTTAGTTGTTTACTTATTTTTTATGGGTTCTTAAAAGTAAATTCATGTTTTATTCTCTTGTATTTATCCATATAAAAACATACAACATGAATTTTCATTTAAAAAATATATAATTTTGAAATATTGTCGCATTTAGACTTGTCATTATTTTCAGTATTGATTTAATACTAATGTGTGTGTATGTGTGCGCGAGGGTGTGAAGGTGTGTGTGTGAGTGCGATATATGTAATACTACGTAAATACATTGATCACAGTTCAGAGAAATTTTCTTTGGTAAAATCATGTTCACTGTATTGATTCACATGGAAATTTCTCGGATTCATACAGTGTTCTATTCTACGAATTATATATTTTTCTGTTTTTATCAAAATAAGTATATATATATATATATATATATATATATATATATGTATATATATGTATATATATATATATATATATATATATATATATATATATATATATATAATTACTAAATATAAAGTTAATTAAAATATTTGTACAGTTTTAATTTCCGTGCAACTTAAATTTGCATATTAGAAAATGTGTAATTATAATCAAAATGAAACAAACTTCTGAAGAGTTCTCGTTCGTATTAAAATCTAACTGAATTGATTCTTATAAATTGTTAAATAAACAGTTAAAATATTTCAAAGAAACAGTTTTATTCATTTTTGAGAAAATTCGTATGATTTTTTCAGTGCGAATTTTTATGAATTTTTTCATTATATATATATATATATATATATATATATATATATATATATATATATATATATATATATATATATATAGAGAGAGAGAGAGAGAGAGAGAGAGAGAGATTTCATGTCATTTTATTTTATTACTAATTTCTAATATTAATCTTGCTATTTTTTTTAGGTTTATTTCATATTTTAACCCTTTAAGTCATAGTAAGTTTATAAGTCATATATTGACTTTATTATAAATACAATTTTGTTAAATTTCAAACAGTCATCATTCCTTTTGAAAAGGCTAAACTTTTTATTTTTCGTTGACTGAACATATTTTAATAAGCAAGACTTGTATTTAATAAATTATGTGTCCATTTGAATGGAATTAGTGATTTAAATGTTGTTTCAAATTAAATAAAACATGAGGCAAGGATAAAATAAATTGTGACTCCATTTGAACAGATACAGAGATTTTGAGATTATTATAAATTTAAATAAATCGATGAATTAAACGGTTAAGTATTTCAGTTACATATAAAATGTAGTGTAAGTATTGCATCGTTAATCTTTTGGTGTGACTTCTATTCGTGAATCTTATTTAACATTTTAGTATTTGCTTTTATAAATTTATTCATATATTATTTAAATTTCCCTCTAAAAAAATACATCTGATTGTGTATAGATCATCTCGATCTAGATATAATAATTATCACAGAAGAATGTAGAATTAAAATATACGTTTTCAGCTATTGCTCCAAATTCTAAATAATGAAACAAATTAATTTAACTACCATTAGATGTTTATTACTGTTAAACGCTATTTAAGTCTAACGTTTGGTGTTAAATTCTGGTAGCGTAAACTATTAATTGTAATAACTATTGTGTGTTGTTACCATTGCATGTTGTATGTAAACAGTAATAATTTAACTTGTCGGTCGAGTTGCGGAGCTATGAAATATATCTTCAACGTTGGAATATTTCATCTGTTCTTGATGTTGAAACTGATATATTTCTTACAAGAAAATGAAAACATGTACAAGTATATAAAAAAGTATATGTTCTTTTTTAATGTTTTTTTACGTCCTTGAAACATTAAACACTTCGTTTTCTGTATATTTTTTTAAAATACTTTCCAGATTAAAATTTGTATTTAAAATAATACTGTTTTGTAAGTAAATATGTATGTGTCATTTTATAAGTCGTTTCGTTTTTTATCAATTTTATTATATAGTAAAAATACTCTGATATATCGTGAAAAATCGTTCATGATATTCCGGGAAATATAATTCTCTTGATTGGAAACATATAATTGGAACAGGAAAAATTGATTGCAGTTGAAAATTTGCAGAAAGAACATTACTGTTGAGTGAGAAATATTTTGAAACAGTGAAGTGTGCTCAAAACGATTTCACATCGGTCACACCTTGTACCTGGATGTAGAGTTCAGACATTTTTTATACGCTTTCTTCCAATCATGATTTTACAGAAAAAATATTATTCAACCCAAGTCTCAAGTTCACAATTTTTATTGGTTTTCAAATGAAAAAACAGTGATTTTTCTGATTTTTGACCGACTGTAATTTTTTAATGAAAGAAAGAATTACAAATTCAGATTCATTAGAAAGAGATTAGTGACTTTTAAATATATCATCCAAAAGACAACACTCCGAGAC